>JAVIAB010000059.1:43144021-43284021 GCA_032433765.1 Megaustenia siamemsis | reverse complement strand
ATAATGTTAGCGTTCCTAAACGTCTTCACTATAGAGGCAATATAATGTTAGTGTTCCTAAACGTCTTAACTATAGAGGCAATATAATGTTAGTGTTCCTAAACGTCTTCACTATAGAGGCAATATAATGTTAGTGTTCCTAAACGTCTTAACTATAGAGGCAATATAATGTTAGCGTTCCTAAACGGCTTAACTATAGAGGCAATATAATGTTAGTGTTCCTAAACGTCTTAACTATAGAGGCAATATAATGTTAGCGTTTCTCCATTCAAAGACCAACGATAAAGTTGATACCCGATGTGATCGCTTTTATACTAGGACGCACAACTTTCCCAGAAATTGATCTTAACACCTCAATCCTTCTATTATCCAACTTTGTGGACATTAACTACCTCAAACTCTCCATTATCCCACTTTAGTAACATTAAATATCTCAAACTCTCCATTATCACACTTTAGTAACATTAAATATCTCAAACTCTCCATTATCTCACTTTAATCACATTAACATCTCCAACTCTCAAATATCCTACTTTAGTCACATTAAACATCTCCAGCTCCCAATTATCCTACTTTAGTCACATTAAACATCTCCAACTCTTAATTATTCCACTTTAGTCAAATTAAACATCTCCAGCTCTCAATTATCCTACTTTAGTCACATTAAACATCTCAAACTCTTAATTATCCCACTTTAGTCACATTAAACATCTTGGCTAAGAGCAACTTTCAGACTCTATAAAAGTGCTACCGTTCTCCTCTAGACAGGCTACTTCATGATGATAATGACGACGACGATGTTGCCGACAACCTGAACATTGACGACTGTTGTCGTCCGCCCTGACGATTGCTGTCCTAGCGCCCCCCCCCCCTCCCCTCCCTCCCTATCAAAATGACGTGTATTTCGATTGAATTATGCTCTTTTGTTTCACTGTCAGCTAAAATATGTTATGTTTGTCGGCTCGACACGTCAGTCTACATACAGAAAGTCATTATTGAGTACGAGTACTTGCTTTTTCTTTTTCGATCCCTGGTCACTTGGCCAAACTATGTATCCAGAACACACTGGGTCGTGAATTAGGCTATTTTGGACAAGTCAAGTGCCACAACATAACTGAAAAATAAATAATTAAAAACAGAGCCCAACGGGTGGCCAAAAGAGGGTGGCCAAAAAACTGTGGGCTCAGGACATAAAAGACCAACCAACAACTGCCAAGTAGCGAGGGACATAGAAGACCACCAACAACTGCCAAGTAGCGAGGGACATAGAAGACCAACCAACAACTACCAAGTAGCGAGGGACATAGAAGACCAACCAACAACTGCCAAGTAGCGAGGGACATAAAAGAGCAACCAACAACTGCCAAGTAGCGAGGGACATAAAAGAGCAACCAACAACTGCCAAGTAGCGAGGGACATAGAAGACCAACCAACAACTGCCAAGTAGCGAGGGACATAGAAGACCAACCAACAACTGCCAAGTAGCGAGGGACATAGAAGACCAACCAACAACTGCCAAGTAGCGAGGGACATAAAAGACCAACCAACAACTGCCAAGTAGCGAGGGACATAAAAGAGCAACCAACAACTGCCAAGTAGCGAGGGACATAGAAGACCAACCAACAACTGCCAAGTAGCGAGGGACATAGAAGACCAACCAACAACTGCCAAGTAGCGAGGGACATAGAAGACCAACCAACAACTGCCAAGTAGCGAGGGACATAGAAGACCAACCAACAACTGCCAAGTAGCGAGGGACATAGAAGACCAACCAACAACTGCCAAGTAGCGAGGGACATAGAAGACCAACCAACAACTAAGTAGCAGGGACATGCCAAGTAGCGAGGGACATAGAAGACCACCAACAACTGCCAAGTAGCGAGGGACATATAAGGGTAATGCAACCAAATGAACTGCCAAGTAAAAAAAAAAAATAACTGCGATAAGGGCATTTTGGAAACGCTAAAGAAAGTTACACCAACATTTTCATGTTGATCACATCTAGTGTATTACCTTCAGGAGGCAATGTTACAACAAGCGAATTTATTTCTTCAACAATTTACTAAAAGTATTCAATTATTGAACAAAGTTGCAACACGCGTATTCCTTTCTTCAAGAAAGTTACTACACGCGTATTCCCTTCTTCAACAAAGTTACTACACGCGTATTCCCTTCTTCAACAAAGTTACTACACGCGTATTCCCTTCTTCAACAAAGTTACTACACGCGTATTCCCTTCTCTTCAACAAAGTTACTACACGCGTATTTATTTGTTTCACATTGTGACTACGTTTATTTATTTAATAGTGTAATTGCATCTGAGGAAAGCCTACTGTAGGAATCGATACGTCGCCACATTACAAACATGAAATAACAATCGGTCGTTCTCTGTCGTTATTTATCAAATGTATTCTAATTGTATTAAGTGTAGGCGAAACCTGATCAAATAGATACATTAAAATATATCCTATTGGGAGTCTAAGGCAGACAACTCTGACTACAAGCAACTGCTCCTTCACAGGAAGATCAATGGAAACAGTAGCTATGGAAACGGCCCGCTGTGAAATACACACTGACGGCGGATGCACCGGATCGCTTTTTACAGAGCATAGTGCAATGTATTCAGCTAACTAGCGAACAAAGAACAAAATTATAAAGAAGAAGAAAAAAAATTTAAAAAAAACGATGATGAGAAAAGCACGAAACGTTGAATTAAAATCACAAGTAATCAGCTTTGACATTATTGAAATAATAGAAACTGATTCTATAAAGTACAGCCTTCTTTTGTAAATAAATAAAAATGTCAACAAATGTAATGTTAATCAGAAAACACGTTGAAGTGAGTAAAGGACTGAAACTAGGTTTAACAATAAAAGAACACAATTATTTCATAACAAAACACTTAACTAGAACAAATCCAATATTAAAAGAACACAGTAGACTCGTATATCCTGAATTAACCGTTTAGTATATACACATTCTATAAGTACATCTATTTATAATTTTACAATATTTATAATTTTACAGTATATTTTTGGTAAACTCTGCTTCGTTTATGCAATCTAAACCAACCGGTTTTTTTTTAAAACATTTTAAAAACATCTATTTGTGATTTGACTACTATTAATTACAGCACAGTTACAATCTAATGCTATTAGTTACAGCACAGTTACAATCTAAATCGAAACTAAAACAAAAATGCAACAGTAAAATACATTGCAAATATCGCAATCAACCATAGTTGCTATAAAGCTAACCAAAGCTAAAATGACAAATTCACTGTCACTTTGTGTATAAATCAATAGAACGGCGCACGTATGCTGCACAGGTAGATTCAACCTGCAGAGCCACTAGCCTGTTAAGTCACTCGACGGAGGACTGGTAGGGGGCGCGGTCGGTTCATCATGCACTAGATCGTGACGTTATATTTTAGGTGACAGGCGGACAGCAAAACGGAACTGGGAACGTTCGGGTAACAACCAGGGTGATTGCAGTATAACGGGGGCGTGTTAAACATGGGGGTTGGCCGGTGGAGAGGGTGGAAAAAATGAAGGAGGGAGAGCGAGAAGGTATGAGAGAGTTGAGATGTGAAAGATGTAGGGGTGTAAAGTGTGTGAGAGAGTTGAGATGTGAAAGATGTAGGGGTGTAAAGTGTGTGAGAGAGTTGAGATGTGAAAGATGTAGGGTGTAAAGTGTGTGAGAGAGTTGAGATGTGAAAGATGTAGGGGTTAAAGTGTGTGAGAGAGTTAAGATGTGAAAGATGTAGGGGTGTAAAGTGTGTGAGAGAGTTGAGATGTGAAAGATGTAGGGGTGTAAAGTGTGTGAGAGAGTTAAGATGTGAAGGTTGGAAGGGTGAAAAAGAATAAGAGGGAAGGTAAGAGAGCTATAATTTGTGTGAGTGAGGCAAGATGTGAAAGATGGAGGAGTGAAAAGAATAAGAAGTAAAGAGATAGAAAATGAAAGTAGAAAAAGATAAAGGGAAAAAGGTTGAGTAGAAAGAGTTAGTGTGTGAAAGATGCAAAAATGAAATGAGTGTTTGTGCACAGACAGGAAGACAGAGAGACAGAAGATCGCACAGATTATAAACAGAAGGACAGACAGAAGATCACACAGATTATAGACAGAAGGGCAGACAGAAGATCACACAGATTATAGACAGAAGGGCAGACAGAAGATCACACAGATTATAAACAGAAGGATAGACAGAAGATCACACAGATTATAGACAGAAGGGCAGACAGAAGATCACACAGATTATAAACAGAAGGACAGACAGAATATCACACAGATTATAAACAGAAGGACAGACAGAATATCACACAGATTATAAACAGAAGGACAGACAGAAGATCACACAGATTATAAACAAAAGGACAGACAGAATATCACACAGATTATAAACAGAAGGACAGACAGAAGACCGGGGCTAAATACATCATAATGAAAAACAGAATATTTAAAATAGGATCAGATGTATAAACTGGGTGACTGTAGAAGGACTAAGAGCAAAGAGCTTGGCAGAGGAAGTGCATTCATCCCAAAAAAAAAGGTGAACGAACAAGCAGATAATAGAACACAGACAGAATAATGAATAAACAGATGACTGACTGAGACACAGACAAATGGAAAGATGAACTTACTGCTGTCAGAATGGTTTCAGGTTACAACAGGAGTAAGACAAGGATGTGTCCTCTCACCACTCCTCTTCATCATATATAAGGACAAAATAAATCAGGAAACAACCAACAATAAGGACAAATCAAATAATAATATAGAGGTAGAAAACTCCAACATCAACTATCTACTCTTCGCAGATGACCAATGCCTAATATATGAGGATGAAAACCTGCTACAACAGCATTTAACATCTCTAGATAAAAGCTGCACAAACTACAGTATGAAAATTAATCCTGCCAAGAATATATAGAACAACAACAACTTAAATAGTTTGGCCACCTGCTCAGAATGAATCCTTTACCAATCACCATCAAGGGCGTTCTTCTCGAGAATGCGTGGAAAAAGACCAAGAGGAAGATCCAGAAGAAGATGGATAGATGCAGTGACAGAGACATGTAACAACAAAGGAAACTCACTAATTCAGACAGTTCGAGCAGCTCAAGAACGACAAATGATATAAACCACGACACCTTTTAGGTATCAGTGAAAGTGAAAAGAAGAAGAAAGAAGAAGAACTAACAGACAGAAGAACTCAGGAGCGGACAGAGCCACTGTTAGTATAAAATGGGGCTAGTCTCGGAGCTACACACCCCCGCCATTAGTCTCAGGATGAATAGACAGGGCTCGACTTAACAGCGTTAATCCTCTCTCCATACAGCGGAGACGTACTTAAAATAGACAATCTTGCCTCGGGCAGTGACAGTGTGATGTGCAGGTAGGGGAGGGTCGGGCTCAACTTGTGTGCCCGGTCTATATAGATTATTGTTACAGTCAAGACACGCCCAGCATTAATAAATAAAAAAAAAAATAGTCCTAGTTACACTTGCAAGATCTGGAGGGTCGTTTAACGCGGTTTGGTCATTGAGTAGTAGCGTGTTAACTCGACTCGATCGCTAAGTGTCAAGTGGTTATGTTAATTAGTTGTTTGGAATATTATTCAGTTTGAGTTTCCTTTAGACTGAATGTGCAGCAATAACGCGGACTAACCTCAAATAGTAAAGGTAATGAAAGCTTTGGTTGTAAGCATCTCTCACTTAGATCGTATCACAAATGAAAAAGTCCACATGTAAGGATACAACAAGCAATCGAGTACTTGGTGACTATTGTGGAGAAATGTAAAATGCCCTGACCATGTATCTCAATTCTCTTCCCTAGCAGAGACCATCCTGCAAGGAGCTGTGACAAGAGAGAGAGCAAAGAGCAGAGAAAGAGATGGGAAGATAACATCAACAAATGGATAGGCCTCGGACGAACTGAGTTCCAAAGAATGACTCAAGATAGAGATCAATTGAAAAAATGTTGAAAAAGTCTGCCGATGGTGACCACCAGTTTTCTGGAATGAGGAAGAAGAGGAGAAGAAGAAGAAGAATAGAAACCTTCAAACATTTTGCTGTGAGAGAATGACGCCATTGTTCCAGTCTGTCTCCACTATCTCCCACAAAAGATAAGAAATTGTAGACCCATGACGCCACTACACAGGTCCAGAAGATAAGTTGGCGCGTACCGCTCATTTTCCTAGAATGTCTCAGACAACTATCAGTTATGTTTTTAAGTTGAGCCGAGAGTGCCAGGTTGGTTATATCAATCCACGTTCATAATACATGTTTGGCCACGAAATGAGAATAAATAGCTGGGGCATTTTGTGGCAATTGAAAAAGAAAAGAAAAAAAGAAGTAGAGGAAATCTAGGAGAAAGATACAAGACATCTACAGAAAATGACATATGAAGTCAAGAGCTGAAAGCGTAAACAAATGTAGAGAACGAAAGTTGTAGCGAGACATCATCACCTATGCCCGCAATCATGACACTTGATGAATACGTCGGATAGAAATAATACGACAATTAAATCATTTAAAAATAAATATAAAGAAAGAATGTATGGATGCGAGAGAGTGTGAAAAAGGGGGGGGGGGGGGGGGAGAGAGAGAGAGAGAGAGAAACGGAAAGTGTCAAACAAATAATCTCAGTCAAGCTCGCACGAAAAAAACTGGGCATGTAACGAGCCTGGTGTCGATTGCTTTTATTAGTATGAAAACACAACATTCTATGCTTGTCTGTGCGTGAAGTTCTGCCACAGTGATCCTGTATAAGGCAACACACCTGTAAATGCATTCACACACTGTGTTGTTCAATCAAGTTGGTTATTCGCGGATAACGCGGCACACATTCAGTTCAAATCCATTAGGACACAGCAGGAAACGTGCTATCATTTTAACATTAATGGCTGCCTTTCCCTGAAAATCAAAGATAACGGCTATACTGAATTGTATTTTTCCATTTAAAAAATCTAGGAAAATAGTCAGGCAGCCGTTTCAATTCTTTAAGCGTGGCTGGCAAGATCTTAGTCGTTGTCCCTTTCTTAACCACCTATGACAACATATGAGACAGCCGTTGTTACTCTCCTTGTCATATGATAATATATGAGGCCGGTGTTTTTACTGTCACCTATGACAACATATAGGGAGCCGCGATAGCTCAGTGTTGAGTGAACTGGACTAAAAAGGATAAAAGGTAGAGTTCTATACCAACCGACGGCTTCCGGGTTCACCCAGCCTTAAATGGGTACCGGATCTTTTTTCTGGGAAAGTAAAGTGGCACGGGCGTAATATCGACCACATTACCCTAAAAAAAGGTATGCTGAAGGTCCGTAAAAATTATGGTCACTAACACCATATTCCCTATACGCCACTTGGCGGGACGGGGGCTCTTTACTTTTTTTTATGACAACATATGAGACAGCTGTTTTTACTTCCCTTGTCATATGATAATATATGAGGCCGGTGTTTTACTATCTGTCCCCTATGACAACATATGAGACAGCTGTTTTTACTTCCCTTGTCATATGATAATATATGAGGCCGGTGTTTTACTGTCCCCTATGACAACATATGAGACAGCTGTTTTCACCTCTTTAGAAATTTAGGATAACAAATTGTACTGCTGTTTTTTTCTTTTGTTAGAATATAGAGTATTTTATTTATCTTTTGTTGTCTCTTCATCCATCACCCGCGATAACTGATTTCCTTGTTGTTAGAATATAGAGTATTTTATTTATCTTTCGTTGTCTCTTCATCCATCACCCGCGATAACTGATTTCCTTGTTGTTAGAATATAGAGTATTTTATTTATCTTTCGTTGTCTCTTCATCCATCACCCGCGATAACTGATTTCCTTGTTGTTATTTCTTCTTCAGACTGTCAGGATAACTATTTCAGATTTCCCCTTTTTCCTCTACAGTAAATCTACAAAATTCATGTGGCCATCTTTTTCTCTACTTGGAACATCCAGAATAACTAATTGAATCATTGCTGTTCTTCTTTAGTCACACGAGATAACCGACTTGGTTTTCTTTATTTGTTTAAAGACATATATTTGTAGTTAATGACATATTATGATGGCGTACAATGATTTCTTTTTTTTTTCCTCCATTATTTTCCGAAATTTAACATATTATTCAACTACTGGTTCTCCATTTAACTTCAAAACAAAAGGAATCAGAACAAACAAAAATATGATACACCGTTAATGCTAAAGTGACAATTTGGTAGCATAATCTTGTGTTCCTGATAAAGTCCTTTTGGTAGAAACGTCTAACGTCTATATCGTGAGCTAAATGATTTATTTTAATTGTTAAAACGCAATTTGAAACAACAATTAAACACGATAGTAAGGAACCAGGTATGGCAGATGGTACCATTAGTAATTGTACGATTCGCCGTCTGGGCTGAGAGAGAGAGAGAGAGAGAGAGAGAGAGAGAGAGAGAGAGAGAGAGAGAGAGAGAGAGAGAGAGAGAAATCAGTCGATATTACAGAATTTTTTTTTTAAAGTGTAAATGATCTAATCACTGGAGGTGTGTAATGTTTGAATACTATACCATTTGAATATGAATACTATTTAATAATAAAAGTTCAATATATGAATACCTTTATACCAAAGATACGAGGTCTGCATGTCTTTTATACAAAAGATAATACATTCAAACTGCACACCCTTTACACTAAACGTATGGTATATAAATACACTTTTACTAACAACAGTATAATATCATAATATCTATCTATCTATTGTCCTTTCGAGCCGAAGACGGCACATAGGGCAGACTCACAATCTCAAAAACAGAAACATTGCGCACATATGGCAGAGATCACTGCTCTAAAATCTATCGCTCTGTTTCCGTAACAATACTTTATAACAATAACAGCTTGTCAAGCCATCGATCAACCTCCTTAGTCGCCTCTTCCTTCAGGCCTTTAAAGATACGAGATTTGCACATTATTGACTCTAGTGGCACGATATAAGAATACTCTGTACTAAAATTATTATATAGGAATATCGTGTATAATAATGAAGGAGCCGCGATAATTCATTTAGTTCGTGATCCGGACTACCTCCTGATCGACAGTTTCCAGGTTCGCCCAATCTTAAATGGGCACCGGACTTTTTCTGGGAAAGTAAAGCGACAATGGCGTAACACCAACCAACCACAATACCCCAAAAATCATGAGCCGAAGGTCTGAAAAATATTTCTTTAACTTCACTAAACCTCTATTTGTCTACCTTCACTAAACCTCTATTTCCCTACCTTTACCAAACCTCTATTCGTCTACCTTCACCAAACTTCTATTTGTCTTTCTTCACTAAACCTCTATTTCTCTACATTCACCAAACTTATATTTGTCTTGCTTCACTAAACCTCTATTTGTCTACCTTCACTAAACCTCTATTTGTCTACCTTCACTAAACCTCTATTTGTCTACCTTCACTAAACCTCTATTTGTTTACCTTCACTAAACCTCTATTTGTCTACCTTCACTAAACCTCTATTTGTCTACCTTCACTAAACCTATATTTTTCTACATTCACCAAACTTCTATTTGTCTTGCTTCACTAAACCTCTATTTGTCTACCTTCACTAAACCTCTATTTGTCTACCTTCACTAAACCACTGTTTGTCTACCTTCACTAAACCTCTGTTTGTCTACCTTCACTAAACCTCTATTTCTCTACATTCACCAAACTTCTATTTGTCTTGCTTCACTAAACCTCTATTTGTCTACCTTCACTAAACCTCTATTTGTCTACCTTCACTAAACCTCTATCTGTCTACCTTCACCAAACCTCTATTTGTCTTGCTTCACTAAACCTCTATTTGTCTACCTTCACTAAACCTCTATTGTCTACCTTCACTAAACCTCTATTTGTCTACCTTCACTAAACCTCTATTTGTCTACCTTCACTAAACCTCTATTGTCTACCTTCACTAAACCTCTATTTGTCTACCTTCACTAAACCTCTGTTTGTCAACCTTCACTAAACCTCTGTTTGTCTACCTTCACCAAACCTCTATGTGTCTACCTTCACCAAACATCTAATTCCCTACCTTCACTAAACCTCTATTTGTCTACCTTCACTAAACCTCTATTTGTCTACCTTCACTAAACCTCTATTTGTCTACCTTCACTAAACCTCTGTTTGTCAACCTTCACTAAACCTCTGTTTGTCTACCTTCACCAAACCTCTATGTGTCTACCTTCACCAAACATCTAATTCCCTACCTTCACTAAACCTCTGTTTGTCTACCTTCACTAAACCTCTATTTGTCTACCTTCACTAAACCTCTATTTGTCTACCTTCACTAAACCTCTATCTGTCTACCTTCACTAAACCTCTGTTTGTCTACCTTCACCAAACCTCTATGTGTCTACCTTCACCAAACATCTAATTCCCTACCTTTACCAAACCTCTATTTCCCTACCTTTACTAACCTCTATTTGTCTACCTTCACTAAACCTCTATTTGTCTACCTTCACCAAACCTCTATGTGTCTACCTTCACCAAACATCTAATTCCCTACCTTTACCAAACCTCTATTTCCCTACCTTTACTAAACCTCTATTTGTCTACCTTCACAAAATTTATATTTCTCTACCTTTACTAAACACCTATTTCCCTACCTTTATTAAACCTCTATTTCCCTACCGTTACTAAACCTCTATTTGTCTACCTTCACCACATTACAGCAACATCTGGCTGCCTTTATCTATTTGATTCAGAATTCACAACAGCTTTCAATGCCATCTCCGCGACAGGTGTGTCTGCATGGCATGCTTGGGTTGTCTGCCTACAGAAACATTTACAATATAACAACCTGAATGTAGGACGATGGGGCGGGGATAAATCGGACAGTGGGTGGCATGACGCAACAGGAAGAAAACCGATCAGGGTGATTTCAGTTAGGAGACAAATAATAATAAATGAATATTATTATAAAAGGAAACTTCCGAGACGATAATCAGCGAATCAATTCAGAGGAAGAGGTATGTTTACAGCACAGATTATTTTTGATATTTGTCATTTTTTCCGAGTGCTGTAAACCTACCTCTTCCTCTTAATTGATTTAAGTTACCCGTTTTAGTTGACGTGTAAAGTGGCAACAACAGAAAGTGGGCTGTGGGCACGAAACTTGAGTCAAGTGTGTCAATCTCTTGTTCGCTTCGTAAAACACTACGGGGCAAATGGTAAAAGTACACTTAATATGGAAAAGGTCTCTTGTTTTTGGCAGTTCGCTATAAAACGCTTCACTTTTGTCTGGAATCGTTTCTTGTATCTAATTATATGGCATATTATGACTTTGAGACAATGTGGCTAGCTACAGAAGAAAGCAAATACCAGGAAGACATTTTATTTCTAAAATCTCCAGAAAAACATAAACTCTTGGAATTTATATAAGGTCTCTTGTTTTAACCCATAGGTGGTGATGGTAATAGTGGTGATTGTGATATTGGTGGTGATGGTGATATTAGTGGTGATTGTGATATTGGTGGTGATGATATTAGTGGTGAAGGTGATATTGATGGTGATATTGGTGTGATGGTGATATTAGTGGTGGTGATGATATTGGTGGTGATATTAGTGGTGATATATTAGTGGTGATGATGACAGTATTGGTGATGGTGATATTAGTGGTGATATTGGTGATGATGATATTGGTGGTGATGATATTAGTGGTGATATATTAGTGGTGATATATTAGTGTGATGGTGATTTTGGTGGTGATGATATTGTTGGTGATAGTGATATTGGTGGTATATTATGGTATTGGTGGAGGTGATGATATTGTGGTGGTGGTGGTAATGATATTGTGGTATTGGTGGTAATGATGATATTGTGGTGGTGGTGATGATGATGATGATGATGATATTGTGGTAGTGGTGATGATGATGATATTGTGGTGGTGGTGGTGATGATGATATTGTGATGGTGGTGGTGATGATGATATTGGTGGAGGTGACGATAATGTGGTGGTGGTGGTGATGATGATGATATTGTGGTGGTGGAGGTGGTGATGACACTGTGGTAGTGGTGGCGGTGATGATGATATTGGTGGAGGTGACGATAATGTGGTGGTGGTGGTGGTGATGATGATGATATTGTGGTGGTGGAGGTGGTGATTACACTGTGGTAGTGGTGGTGGTGATGATGATATTGGTGGAGATGACAATATTGTTGTTGTGGTGGTAGTGGTGGTGGTGATTATGATGATGATATTGTGGTGGTGATGATGATATTAGTGGAGATGACAATATTGTTGTTGTGGTGGTGGTGGTGATGATCATGATATTGTGGTAGTGGTGGTGATGATCATGATATTGTGGTGGTGGTGGTGATGATGATGATGATATTGTGGTGGTGGTGATAATAATGATATTGTGGTGGTGGTGACAATGATGATATTGTGGTGATGATGATACTGTATGGTGGTGATGATGATGATGATATTGTGGTGGTGGTAATGATGATATTGTGGTGGTGGTGATGATACTGTGGTGGTGGTTATGATGATGATATTGTGGTGGTGGTGATCATGATATTGGTGAAGATGACGATTGTGGTTGTGGTGGTGTTGATGATGATGATATTGTAGTGGTGGTGGTGATGATGATATTGTGGTGGTAGTGATGATGATGATATTGTGGTGGTGATGAATAATAGCTGATGCTTGTGGTGATGCTGATATTGTGGTTGTGTGGTGGTGGTAAATAATAGCTGATGCTTGTGGTGATGATGATATTGTGGTGGTGGTGGTAGTGGTGAATAATAGCTGATGCTTGTGGTGATGATGATATTGTGGTGGTGATGATGATATTGTGGTGGTGATGAATAATAGCTGATGCTTGTGGTGATGATGATATTGTGGTGGTGGTGGTGAATAATAGCTGATGCTTGTGGTGATGATGATATTGTGGTGGTGATGATGATATTGTGGTGGTGGTGGTGGTGATGAATAATAGCTGATGCTTGTGGTGATGATGATATTGTGGTGGTGGTGGTGGTGATGAATAATAGCTGCTGCTTGTGGTGATGATGATATTGTGGTGTGGTGGTGATGAATAATAGCTGATGCTTGTGGTGATGATGATATTGTGGTGGTGATGATGAATAATAGCTGCTGCTTGTGGTGATGATGATATTGTGGTGGTGATGATGAATAATAGCTGCTGCTTGTGGTGATGATGATATTGTGGTGGTGATTATGAATAATAGCTGATGCTTGTGGTGATGATGATATTGTGGTGGTGTGATGAATAATAGCTGATGCTTGTGGTGATGATGATATTGTGGTGGTGATGATGAATAATAGCTGCTGCTTGTGGTGGTGATTAATAATAGATGATGCTTGTGGTGATGATGATATTGTGTTGGTGGTGGTGATGAATAATAGCTGATGCTTGTGGTGATGATGATATTGTGGTGGTGATGATGCTATTGTGGTGGTGATGAATAATAGGTGATGCTTGTGGTGGTGATGATGATATTGTGGTGGTGGTGGTGATGATGATATTGTGGTGGTGATGATGATATTGTGGTGGTGGTGGTAATGATGATATTGTGGTGGTGATTATGATATTGTGGTGGTGGTGGTCGTGATGATGTGGAATACATTTTTATTTTGGATAATGTTGACGTTTAGTTGTGGTGATGATGATGGTGATGTTGATGATGGTTGTGGTGATGATGATGGTGATGTTGATGATGGTTGTGTAACAGTTGTAATTTGCGGTGGTGGTGGTGATTATCACGATGATTTTGATGGTGGTTGTGGTGTTGGTAGTGACGACGATGACGATAGTGATGAAGATGATTTTAATCATAATCATGATGAAGGATGTGTGGAAGAATAAGGAAAGGAACAAAAAGAAGAGTTTTTCTTTTAATTGGAAGAAGATCGGAAGAAGAAGATGATGCTGATGAAGAAGCAAAAGAAGAAGGAGAAGAGGGAGAAGAAGGAGAAGAGGAAGGAGAAGAAGATAGCTTAGTCATCATTGTGTTTTCTGATATCGTTATGACTGTTTCTATTTTGCCGAGAAAAAAAAATCAACAAAAAAACTGGATAGACAGGAAGTTCACTTTGATGTGTGTGCCAGTTTTGTATTTTCTTTAACTGGATCCCTGTCTGACTTCTTTACCTGACGAGAGCCCCTAGGACGCCAGCTAGATGCGTTGTTCATCTTTCTCTATTTTTCTCCATTAACTACTTGTTTTAAAAGCTATGTGTTTGAAGATGCTACCTCTTTTCCTCTCATTCTCAACAAATAAATCAATTTAATGAAAGAAGCAGGCCTTAGTTTGACGATCCGTGAGCTAACCTGTTACAAATCTGCCGAAGTTTACTTCCAGCTTCATTCCAGACTTTGCTACAATTAGCTGTTAAGTTTTGTTTTGGTTTGTGCTCGGTCAAACTCGCTTTCATCGGCGAGTTTTTAAGTTCAGAAACGCTAACGAGCATTTGAAGGTAAACTGTTGAAGTTGAGTTTATTGTCTGAATGCTTGTGTTCGCGCAACAAGTGTGATCTAGGGCATGACGGGAAAATTGTCTTTGAATTAATTGTTAACGGCATTCGACAGCTGTTGTTGACTGACAGCGTGTAGGTTTTAACGTGAAGTTGATGGAGGTAGTATCGGCTTTATCTTGCGTTGATGGAGAGAGTTTAGGTATTGCGCTGACTGAGAGAGTTTAGGCATTGCGTTGATGGAGAGTTTGTTTTATATTGCGTTGATGGAGAGAGTTTGTTTTATATTGCGTTGATGGAGAGAGTTTGTTTTATATTGCGTTGATGGAGAGAGTTTAGGTATTGCGCTGACTGAGAGAGTTTGTTTTATATTGCGTTGATGGAGAGAGTTTGTTTTATATTGCGTTGATGGAGAGAGTTTAGGTATTGCGGTGACTGAGAGAGTTTAGGCATTGCGTTGATAGAGAGAGTTTGTTTTATATTGCGTTGATGGAGAGAGTTTATGTTTTATATTGTGTTGATGGAGAGAGTTTATGTTTTATATTGTGTTGATGGAGAGAGTTTATGTTTTATATTGTGTTAATAGAGTGAGTTTATGTTTTATATTGCGTTGATGGAGAGAGTTTGTTTTATATTGTGTTGATGGAGAGAGTTTATGTTTTATATTGTGTTGATGGAGAGAGTTTGTTTATATTGTGTTGACAGAGTGAGTTTATGTTTTATATTGTGTTGATGGAGAGAGTTTATGTTTTATATTGTGTTGATGAAGAGAGTTTATGTTTTATATTGTGTTAATAGAGTGAGTTTATGTTTTATATTGCGTTGATCGAGAGAGTTTGTTTTATATTGCGTTGATGGAGAGAGTTTATGTTTTATATTGTGTTAATAGAATGAGTTTATGTTTTATATTGCGTTGATGGAGAGAGTTTATGTTTTATATTGTGTTAATAGAGTGAGTTTATGTTTTATATTGCGTTGATGGAGAGAGAGTTTGTTTTATATTGCGTTGATGAAGAGAGTTTATGTTTTATATTGTGTTAATAGAGTGAGTTTATGTTTATATTGCGTTGATGGAGAGAGTTTGTTTTATATTGCGTTGATGGAGAGAGTTTATGTTTTATATTGTGTTAATAGAGTGAGTTTATGTTTTATATTGCGTTGATGGAGAGAGTTTATGTTTTATATTGCGTTGATGGAGAGAGTTTATGTTTTATATTGCGTTGATGGAGAGAGTTTGTTTTATATTGTGTTGATGGAGAGAGTTTGTTTTATATTGTGTTGATGAGTAGAGTTTAGTTTTATTGCGTTGATGGAGAGAGTTTATGTTATATTGTGTTGATGGAGAGAGTTTGTTTTATATTGTGTTGATGGAGAGAGTTTGTTTATATTGTGTTGATGAGTAGAGTTTAGTTTTTATTGCGTTGATGGAGAGAGTTTATTTTTTATATTTTGTTGATGGAGAGAGTTATGTTCTATATTGCGTTGATGGAGAGAGTTTATGTTTTATATTTGTTGATGAGTACAGTTTAGTTTTATATTGCGTTGATGGAGGGAGTTTATATTTTATATTGTGTCGATGGAGTCTTTAGGTATTGCGTTGATGGAGAGAGTTAAGGTATTGCGTTGATGGAGAGAGTTAAGGTATTGCGTTGATGGAGAGAGTTAAGGTAGTGCGTTGATGGAGAGAGTTTAGGTATTGCGATGATGGAGAGAGTTAAGGTATTGCGTTGATGGAGAGAGTTTAGGTATTGCGATGATGGAGAGAGTTTAGGTATTGCGTTGATGGAGAAAATTTATGTTTTTATATTGCGTTGATGATGATAGTTTATATTTATATTGCGTCGATGGAGTGTTTGGGTATTGTGTTCATGGAGAGAGTTTAGTTTCATATTGCGTTGATGGTAAGAGTTTATGTTTTATATTGCGTCGATAGAGTATTTAGGTATTGCGTTGATGGAGAGAGTTTACGTTTTATATTGCATTGACGGAGGGAGTTTATGTTTTTTATTCTGTTGATGGAGGGAGTTTATGTTTTATATTGCGTTGAAGGAGAGAGTTTCCATTACATATTGCATTGATGGAGAGAGTTATATTTATATTGCACTGATGGAGGGAGTTATGTTTTATACTGCGTTGAAGGAGAGAGTTGCGTTTTATATTGCGTTGATGGAGAGAGTTTATATTTTATTGCGTTGAAGGAGAGAGTTTATGTTTTATTGCGTCGATGGAGTGTTTATATATTGCATTGATGGAGAGAGTTTATATTTATATTGCGTTGAAGGAGAGAGTTTATATTTTATATTGCGTCGATGGAGTGTTTATATATTGCAGCATGATGGAGAGAGTTTATATTTTATATTGCATTGACGGAGGGAGTTTATGTTTTTATTCTGTTGATGGAGGGAGTTTATGTTTTATATTGCGTTGAAGGAGAGAGTTTCCATTATATATTGCATTGATGGAGAGAGTTTATATTTTATATTGCGTGAAGGAGAGAGTTTATATTTTATATTGCGTCGATGGAGTGTTTATACAATATATTGCATTGATGGAGAGAGTTTATATTTTATATTGCGTTGAAGGAGAGAGTTATATTTTATATTGCGTCGATGGAGTGTTTATATATTGCATTGATGGAGAGAGTTTATATTTTATATTGCGTTGAAGGAGAGAGTTTATATTTTATATTGCGTCGATGGAGTGTTTATATATTGCATGATGGAGAGAGTTTTATTATATATGCGTCGATGGAGAGAGTTTATGTTATATTGCGTTGAAGGAGAGAGTTTATATTTTATATTGCGTTGAAGGAGAGAGTTTATATTTTATATTGCGTCGATGGAGTTGTTTATATTGCATTGATGGAGAGAGTTTATATTTTATATTGCGTTGAAAGAGAGAGTTTATATTTTATATTGCGTCGATGGAGTGGTTATATATTGCATTGATGGAGAGAGTTACGTTTTATATGTTGATAGTGGAGAGTTTCTGTATTATTTTGCTTTCAGAGAGTATAATTTCTACGAGTTTCTGTATTATTTTGCTTTCAGAGAGTATAATTTAACGAATTTCTGTATTATTTTGCTTCAGAGAGTATAATTTTCTACAGAGGGATTGCGTTGACGGGTTCAAATATGGCACGTATTAGGTGGGCAGCTTAATATTCATCACGACTCCTACATTCAGAAAACTGATATTAACTAGTGCTCAGAAACCTTCACTAGGTCAATGAGATTGGAGTACTTAATGGTCAAAGAGATTGTAGAAGTAATGATCAAAGAGACTGGAGTACTTACTGTTCAAAGTGGTTGAAGTAATAATTGGTCAAATAGTTTGGATTACTAATTGCTCAATGAGATTGGAGCACTAATTGATCAATGAGATTGGATCACTAATGCTCAATGAGATTTGATGACTAATTGCTCAATGAGATTGGAGCACTAATTGCTCAATGAGATTGGAGCACTAATTGATCAATGAGATGGATCATTAATGCTCAATGAGATTGGAGCACTAATTGCTCAATGAGATTGGAGCGCTTATTGCTCAATGAGATTGGAGCACTATTTGCTCAATGAGATTGGAGCACTAATTGCTCAATGAGATGGAGCACTAATTGCTCAATGAGATGGAGCACTATTTGCTCAATGAGATTGGAGCACTAATTGCTCAATGAGATTGGAGCACTAATTGCTCAATGAGATTGGAGCACTAATTGTCAATGAGATTGGAGCACTAATTGCTCATTGAGATTGGAGCACTAATTGCTCAATGAGATTGGAGCACTAAATGATCAATGTTCTAGTACCATAATGAGGGTGCTTATGTATTCAGGAACAAAAATATAGAACAGCGAAGGAAATAAAAGGTATTTAGCTGAGGCAGTGATATTAAATTTAGCTGAAAGGTAAAAAGGGATGTAGTGAAAGGTAATAAATAGTGAGATAGTGAGAAGTAAATAGGGAGGTAGCGTGAGATAAATATAAATACAATTCACAGTAAACACTGTTTTCAGCTAAAATATTTTAAGTTTTTGGAGTGGCGTCTCAAACCACTCACAAAAATATCAGTTTTAGGAATGAAGAGAATGTACAGAACATCTTCCAACAGAAACGCTGCGAACATTCCAAAGTCATATAAAAAACATCAATTTGAGATGAGAACATGGAGCTAAAGCAAGGGATTTGGTGAAACAAGACACCCAACAAATGCCGTAGCTTAACTGTACCTAGGTTTACTTTGAAAGAAATAATCCCATCTACAAACATTGATATTACTATCAAATCTAACAAATTATTTCAATGTACAACCATCAATTTAATAAACTATTTTAATATCATCATCATCAAGTACCGGGCCTACTGGCGTAGGTGATCATGTCTCTCCACAACTTTCGATCTCGACAGTTTTTTATCATTGCTGTTGTTGACCTTCTCCCAAGCCATTCTCTTAAAACTGTCTGGTATCTTTTCTCTTTGCTTCCATCTATCTCTTCGTCCCTCAATTTTCCCAGTTGTTACAATATATTCAGTTGTTCTCTTCTCATTACATGGCCTATCTATCTATCTTTCGTTCGCCTGAAGTATTGTCTATATCTGCAATGTCGTTTCCTGTATAAATTTTACTGTCTTTTGTAATTCTTGCAGTGGCCCATATAGTTTTGTCTGTAGTGTTGTATCTATGGGCCAATGAATTTTCCTCAGTCTACTATATTCAGTGCAGTCTTGAAGTATGTGTTCAGCAGTCTGGGGTGCCTGTCCACATGTACAAGTAGTTGATGTTTTCTCTTTGCTTCCCTCTATCTCTTCGTCCCTCAATTTTCCCCCAGTTGTTACAATATATTCCAGTTGTTCTCTTCTCATTACATGGCCTAAAAATGATGATTGTTTTTTTCCTAATATTGGAAATTAGCTCTATTTTTGCTTTGGCCTCTTTCAGAACGTTTTCATTACTCTTCTTAGCTGTCCATGGTATTCTCAACATTCTTCTGTAAAACCACATTTCTACAGACTCCAGTGACTTTCTTCTCTTGTCATATTTTAATGTACAGACCATCAGTTTCTAACAAACTACAAAGGACAAGAGGTTAGGGTTTCTATCCCAACCGACGGCTTCCGCGTTCACACCAGCCTTTAATTGGTTTCAGATTTTTTTCTGGGAAAGTAAAGCGGCATGGGCGTAATACCGACTACATTACCCAAAGATCATGTGCCGAAGGTCTGTAAAATGTATGGTCACACCCATTTTCCCTATTAGCCACTTGGCGTGACGGGTACTTTACTTTTTTTTTAAAATGGTAATATATAATATATCTCATTCTAACAAACTATTTTAAATGTACAGACATCAATTCTAACAAACTATTTTAATGTACAGACCATCAATCTAACAAACTATTTTAATGTACAGACCATCAATCTAACAAAACTATTTTAATGTACAGACCATCAATTCTAACAAACTATTTTAAAGACAGACATCAATTCTAACAACTATTTTAATGTACAGACCATCAATTCTACACAAAATATTAATGTACAGACCATCAATTCTAACAAACTATTTTAATGTACAGACCATCAATTCTAACAAACTATTTTGTGTACAGACCTCCATGCTAACAAACTATTTTAGTGTACAAGACCATCAATGCTAACAAACTATTTTAATGTACAGACCATCAATGCTAACAAACTATTTTAATGTACAGAGCCATTAATTCAACAAACTATTTTTAATGTACAGACCATCAATGCTAACAAACTATTTTAATGTAGAGACCATCAATGCTAACAAACTATTTTAATGTACAGACCATCAATGCTAACAACTATTTTAATGTACAGACCATCAATTCTAACAAACTATTTTAATGTACAGACCATCAATGCTAACAAACTATTTTATGTAGAGACCATCAATTCTAACAAACCTATTTTAATGTACAGACCATCAATTCTAACAAACTATTTTAATGTACAGACCATCAATTCTAACAAACTATTTTAATGTACAGACCATCAAAACTGACAAAACAATAAAAGAAACCTGTAATAAAAGAAATTATATTTTTATTATTGAAATATCTCTGTAGTCCTCGTCATTTAATTATTTTCTAAAACATATTTTAAAGTGTGCACCGGTTCACCTGAAGACATTTTCTTCTTCAACTCTCTTGTTAATCCTTTTAACTTTCTCTCTCTGTTCCTCCCTTCCTCTCTCTCTCTCTCTCTCTCTCTCTCTCTCTCTCTCAATATCTCCTATCATCTACCAAAAGCTCAGAACGTAACCCTGGGTAAATCTTTAAGAAAGATCATCAAAATAACATTATCAAAAGCCAGTAAGGCGACTTACCTTCCCTTTGTTAATGTATTCACTGGAGTATGTTTATGTATGAGTAATAAAAGTAACGTGCCGTGAAATTAAAAACGAATAAACACCTGGAAATTGTGCGGCCCATTTAAGTCAACACGTGACTGATGAGTGACAGAGATAGCGAACCGGACGGAAATAGGTGAAGCTTTTTTTTTTTTTTTAAATAAATGCCTAAAGTTTGGCGGGAAGGCATACACTAGAGAGCATCAATTGTTAGATATAACATGGGAAACATGATAACAGACAAAATCGGAGCTTACAATTTTGTCTTTTCTTTTTGCTTTTATGTAAAAATATAAGTTCTTATAAATAATAATTAATGTAATAAGGATGGAATCGTAGAAGTGGAACGCAATATGTTACAGTTAGTATGTATGTGTGTTTGTTAATTACGCGAATTAATTTAGACAGTTGATTAGCTAGTTAATTTAGCCAGTTAATTTCCTAGTTAGTTTAGCCAGGTACTTAGTTACTAATCTACACGATTAGTTTTTTGCCTAGTTAATTTACCAAATTACGTAGTTACATAGTAAACCCATTAGTTATCTTGTTAATTTTAAATTATTTAGTTACATAAAGTAAACCCATTAGTTGGCTTGTTAATTTAGCAAATTACTTAGTTACATAGTAACCCATTAGTTATCTTGTTAATTTAGCAAATTATTTAGTTACATAAAGTAACCCATTAGTTGCCTTGTTATTTAACAAATTATTTAGTTAGTTACATAAAGTAACCCATTAGTTGGCTTGTTATTTTAGCAAATTACTTAGTTACATAGTACCCATTAGTTATCTTGTTAATTTAGCAAATTATTTAGTTAATTACATAAAGTAAACCCATTAGTTGGCTTGTTATTTTAGCAAATTACTTAGTTAAATAAAGTAAACCCATTAGTTGGCTTGTTAATTTAGCAAATTACTTAGTTACATAAAGTAAATCCATTAGTTGGCTTGTTAATTTAGCAAATTACTTAGTTACATAAATTAAACCCATTAGTCGGTTAGTTAATTTAGCAAATAACTTAATTACTTAGTAAACCCATTAGTTGGCTAATGTACTTAGCAAATTACTTAGTTACATAGTAAACCTATTAGTTGGCTAGTTAATTTAGCAATAACTTAATTATTTAGTAAACCCATTAGTTGGCTAGTTAATTTAGTAAATAACTTAATTACTTAGTAAATCCATTAGTTGGCTTGTTAATTTAGCAAATAACTTAATTACTTAGTAAAACCCATTAGTTGGCTAGTTAATTTAGCAAATAACTTAATTATTTAGTAAACCCATTAGTTGGCTAGTTAATTTAGTAAATAACTTAATTACTTAGTAAATCCATTAGTTGGCTTGTTAATTAGCAAATAACTTAATTACTTAGTAAACCCATTAGTTGGCTAGTTAATTTAGCAAATAACTTAATTACTTAGTAAACCCGTTAGTTGGCTTGTTACAACAAAAAAAAAAAAACTATCTTTACAACACATAGTACCATTGCTGGTGTATGTCGGGGAGAGGGGGGGCAACGATAGAACCCGAGGATAAAGGCCGCTTGGTCAAGCAGTCGCCACGACGTGTGAGACTCGTGTGAGATTTTATTTCACCCCTGATAGAAAAAATCCTTCTGTCTACCGCGGGGCTTCCAACACCGTACGCCGGCTTTTCAGCCAGCGGAACAGTGTTTTAGTCGCACGGCCTCGCGCACACTTGTTAATTTAGCAAATTACTTAGTTTCTAGTAAACCCATTAGTTTGCTAGTTAATTTAGCACACTAGTCTGATATATAGTTAACCTGTTGCTTTTAGTTATTTCGCTGGTACTTCTTGTTCTTCTTCTTCTACCTTTCAGCTCCCTGTGGAGTATAGGACTTCAACAAACACACTCCAAGCCGTTCTCTTTCTTGCCATTCTTTTTAAGATCATTCCATGTCTTCACCATCATCTTCAGCTCTGCTTCCATCTGTCTTCTCCAAGAATAATTTGGTCTTCTTCTTTGCCTTTTTCCTTTGTGGTTCCAAAAAAGGGCCTGTTGTGTAATAATCTTTGTTGGCTTCCAGTGTGTGTCCTATCCAGCACCATCGTCTTTGCTGTGTCTCTTTATCCACTGATATTTGACTGGTACTTTTCCACAATTCTATGTTAGTGATTTTTTCCTGATATTTCCATCCATTTATTCTTATTTAACTGATTAATTTAGCGATGTATTTAGCTAACCTATAGTTAAACTTGCTAGTTATTTTAGCGAACTCATTAGTTACTTAGCTAACTCATTAGTTATTATCTGCTTAGATAATTAATTAGTTAGTAGATAGTTTAAATTGTTACTATATAGTTAATGTTAATTATTTAGTTACTCAGCTAGACAGCTATTTAGCCCGTTATATGTTTAGTTGCTGGAAACACACAAGAGATATAAAAACAAAGTTGAACGCATTCGAAAATAAATGTCTAAGGAAAATACTTGGTATAGCGTGGAACGAATTCAAAACAAATGAGGAAATTAGAGAAATCGCCAATCAACCACTAATATCTTCAGTAATAAAGAAAAGACGATGGTCATATGTTGGACATATGATGAGAAGAGATAATAACCGAATAGCAAAGCAAGCCCTCATGTGGGAAACAACAGGTAAGAGAAAAAGAGGAAAACCAGAGAGACACTGAGAAGAACATTGCTGAGAGAGGCAAATGCAGCAGGAATCGGCTCCTCAATGAGATGGAGCTGCTTGCACAGAACAGAGACAAATGGCGAGATTTGATAAAATATCTTTAAAAGAATTGAAAACTGCTAGAACAAAATTCACATAAGAGAAGGAGTATCTTGGTCTACATCCTATGGACCGGCCACGGCTCGAAAGGTCAATAGATAGAGATGTTTAGTTACTTTATTCAGCTAGTCAGCTATTTAGCCCGTTATATGTTTAGTTACTTTATTCAGCTAGTCAGCTATTTAGCCCGTTATATGTTTAGTTACTTTATTCAGTTAGTCAGCTATTTAGCCCGTTACATGATTACTTACTTTATTCAGCTAGTCAGCTATTTAGCCCGTTACATGTTTGGTTACTCTCTTAGCTAGTTGGATTTTTTTTATGTTGCTATCTAGTTAATTAGCTTGTTATTTTCAGAATGCCGTACTTAATGCTTTCAAAGCATCTACTTGCCCAGCTTGCTCCAATATCTAATTGGCTTAAATTATTAAAGTACCGTGTGGTCTGTCGCGTGTTTAACCATTCTTTCCTAATTAAGTTTACCTTCTCTTAGGTAGATTGTCCTTTTGAGTTGATGTAAGATGTAACAACGGTACTACACCGACTGAATGTTTGTGACCTTTGTGGTATGGAAACAATCAAATTTAGGGGATAAGAGAAGGATCGAAATACTAGAGCTAACAGATTAAGGTAACAGACAGGGTTTGTTCATTTAACACAAAAATAAACAAAGTGGATATGAAATGTAAAGGAGACAAATAATAATAAATAAATATTATTAAATAGGGAAACTTCCGAGGCGATAATAGGGAATAATAGAAGGAAAAGGTATGTGTTAGCACTCGGAAAAAATGACAAATAAACAACAACAGAAAAAAACAAAGAACAATATATGGTCCGAAGCAGATTTTTTCATTTTTTTCGAGTGCTAACACATACCTTTTCCTTCTATTATTCCCTATGAAATGTAAACACGTAAAACAAAAATAAAACCTCGAGAAATATGGATTCATCTTTTTTTAAGGACAATGTTTGTGTGTGTTGTGTCTCTTTATGTTTTAAAATAGTAAGCAAATTCTTAATTCAGCCGGTGGCTGTGAAACATGATATATATTCCCAGCATGCACTGTTTACAAAGTCAGTGGATGCAAGCACTAGGGGAAACTATTACTACTATATAAAGATAGAACTAGTTCAAAGTGATAAAATAATTAAAGAAGCTAAAATAGATAGAGTAGATTTGATACCTTCCTTATTAGTTTAAATTTCATTTAAAGTAATTGTAACATTTAATGAGGCAAGTTTTCCTTTGCGATGAGTTCGGAGTAAGAAATGTCCCACATAACTTGCAAGCACAACAGCACCTACAACAATCGCCAACGGTTTCATAAACTCCCGAGCACAAAAATACCAAGCAAACGCGTCAACATAGGTTTAACAATCGCCAAACATAAAGGTAACAAAGGTTTCATAATGCTCCAAAGGTTTCATAAATGCCCCAAAGGTTTCATAAATGCCCCAAAGGTTTTATATTGCCCTGAAGGTTTCATAAATGCCTCAAATTTCATAAATGCCCAAAGGTTTCATAAATGCCCCAAAGGTTTTATAAATGCCCTGAAGGTTTCATAAATGCCCCAAAATTTCATAATGCCCCAAAGGTTTCATAAATGCCCCAAAGGTTTCATAAATGCCCCAAAGGTTTCATAAATGCCCCAAAGGTTTCATAAATGCCCCAAATATTTCATAAATGCCCCAAAGGTTTCACAATGCCCCAAATGTTTCATAGATGCCCCAAAGGTTTCATAAATGCCAGAGCACAGAGTCTAACCACTAGTCCTCATCGCACTGTGAGCGACTGAATGAAAGCTTCTATCTACCCGCCCGATATACTCTGCTTCCGGTGCTTTGCCCCACGACTAATCTTCTTGATCGTCCTCGATCACAACGGACGCCGGTACTTGGTTACAACTGACAAGATACAGGGCAAGTGATGTCGCGGACGACAAAGAGAAAGATACAAGATAGCTTGGAGTCGTTGCAAAATAAACAGCTAACATGTGATAGGATAAACTATGGACAGAGAAAACTGGAGCGACATGATCGCCTACGCCAATCACTTTAACACATGATGATGAATGTACGTAAATGTATTGTGTAGTGGTTTATAGCGAGCTGTGCTATCTGTGCCTCCCGCACGACACATCCGCCTGCATTAAGACTAAATGAGAAAATGCTTTCAACTCACAGTGACTAGTCAAAGGAAAGCAGTGTCCTTACTCCACAGAGACATCAAGTGTTTTCACCTGCTATCACAGTGACTAGTCAAAGGAAGCAGTGCCTTTAATTCACAGGGCACCAAGTGTTTTCACCTTCTATCAGTGACTAGTCGAAGGAAAGCAGTGTCCTTACTCAAAAGGGACATCAAGTGTTTTCACCTTCTATCACAATGACTCGTCGAAGGAAAGCAGTGCCCTTAATCCGCAGGAGCATCAAGTGTTTTCGCCTTCTATCAGTGACTAGTCGAAGGAAAGCAGCGCTCTTGTAATCCACAGGGACATCAAGTATTTTCACCTTATACCAGTTACTAGTCGAAGTAAAGCAGCGCCCTTATAATCCACAGGGAGATCAAGTATTTTTACATTATACCAGTTACTAGTCGAAGGAAAGCAGCGCCCTTATATCCACAGGGACATTAAGTATTTTTACATTATACCAGTTACTATCGAAGGAAAGCAGCGCCCTTATAATCCACAGGGACATCAAGTATTTTTACATTATAACCATTACTAGTCGAAGTAAAACAGCGCCCTTACTCCAAAGGTACATCTAGTGTTTTCACCTTCTATCAGTGACTCGTCGGAGGAAAGCAGTGCCCTTAATCCGCAGGAGCATCAAGTGTTTTTCACCTTCTATCACAGTGACTCGCAGCATTGATAAATGAGGTGGCCCGTTCAGCTATTTCTTTTATAACTTTAATAACTCAACTCAACTTTAATAGCTCAACTCAACTTTAATAACTCAACTCAACTTTAATCAACCAGACCGTGTCTGTTATTAAGATAATCTAGAGTGTTCTACTGCATATAACGAAGTTAGAGAGTTGAGATAGGACAATCGCTCTAGAAAGGCAGTGGCTTTGTTCTCTGAGAAGATAATCGCCATTTCAATACAACTGATCCCATGGTGTATTGTGTGCATACCTCTCAGGAGATCAACGGATCACTAGAAAGGGGGACACAACCCACGTTAGAAAAGTTTCTCGCTGTAAGGTTTCCTTCCCCTGCCTTGCTAGGCGTATTGGGGTATATGGCGTTAGTGACAAACATTTTTCTATGACTACGGCACATTTTTTTGGGGTGATGTGGCCAGTATCACGCCAGGCCGCCGTCACTTCTCAGAAAAATCTTTGGAACCCATTCTTAGAGGCTGGGTAAACACCGGGACCTTGTCGGTCCGAAAAAAAGTTCTCATTTCTCGGAATCGAACCTGGGTCGTTCAAATCACAAAGCGAGCACACTAACCACTCACTATTGAGATTTTTCTCATAGTAAAAAAATAAAAAATAGTACACTAAAAATATGTGGTCCTAATATATATATATATATTACCAATACTATAAAGTTATACATCCAAAAATAACATTTATAATCAAGAAAAGAAAGAGATAAAACACACACACACACGCACTCACACACACACGCACTCACGCACACACATGTGATAGCCATATGATGAGAATAGACAACAAGAGAATCTCAAAGCAGACCTTCAAATGAGAACCAGAGGGTAAAAGAAAAAGAGGCCAACGCAGATAAATTCTTAAAAAAACTGAGGCGAGAGACAATAACAGCAAATACCAGCTCCATTGCGAAGACTGAGAGACTCGCCCAGAACAGAGACCTGTGGCGAGATGCAGCACGAGTACTGTGCAAGGTCTGACACTTGATAGAAAGAATCGAAGGACAAGGAGTCTTGAATGTCATCCCTATTTGTTGTCTTTGGCTCGAAAGGATAATAGGCAAATAGACAGACAGAAAGCCAGAATAGCAGGCTGGCACAGAGTAAAGCAGCGCCCTTACCAAAAGAGATACAGGCCGAGGCACAGACAGATAAGAATATTGATCAACTGTCATCAATTGCCTCAGGAACTAACGCTGGTGTTACGACGTCCGCTTAATGCGCTGACATCTTCTTGTGTTGTAAAAAAGATCAGATTACTAATGGGCACTTTGTGAGTACAACATTATATGTCTACAAGAACAAGACTGTTCCGTGCCTATCTGTCAATTTTCTTATTTGTCTTCGACAAAGTTCAGTTAACACTCCGCCCATTTTAATCTTAGCAAATACACAACACTGCAATTACGCGAAATCTGACACTATCGATGAACCGGTTAATGTCAAACACTGCTTGGTTCCACACTGATTAAAAAAAAAAAGCGCCTACAAGATATCAGGAAATGCCACTTGAGAAGGAGAAAATAAGACTCGTTAACTGATCAATAATTATGGCCCCAGCAGTGACCAACTGGCAAGTCATTGCTGAACCAATGAGCAGACAGATTGGTCCATTAAATGGTAATGGGAAATGCCAGACATCAAATAATTCCTAATCCTGCTGATAATGCAATGTTATATTTGGTTCATCATCATCGTGTGTCATCCAAGGTTTTCTACCATAGAGTGTCATTTCACTCTATCTCTTGCCTTTATAACATCTGATAACATGGACTACCAGTCAAGATGTTCACATAATTCAAGCCCACAGGGACTTTCTGATGAAAAGGTTTCAACGTCTATGGAGGTCAAACCTACTACAACCGTACAACGGCATCTATCGATCTTGAGAACTAGGTACGCCACTTCAGCAAACAACTCCTAGTTGCTATGGCAACAGAAGAACGACTAAAAAGACAGTGTTCTTACTCTTCATTAAAACATGTTTAAAAAGTTGAGCCAATAGACGGCAGTCATATTTTCTACTTCCTGTACGAATTCCTGCGCTACGTCTGTATATTAAACAAACTTGAAAAAAAAAAAACAGTACTAGATGTTAATTAACAGCAAAACCGTTTTTTTTCTCATAAATATAACATAAATAGATAGGATTGTATTGTTTATTTATAATAATGCTGATTTAGAACAATAATTTAATAAACTATTTTAATAGAGTCAATTCCAGGAATGTTTTGTTGCAAATGATCAAGTTCAAGGTTAACGTTCGGTCTTACGTCCTGGCCTCATCAAGTTTCGAACTCACCGTCCACCGCCGAATTTTCTCTTGTCTTATTAATATCCAATCTTCCACTACATCAGAATACCCTGATTTAACTACCCAGTATTATCATATGAATAGAGAAGAATGAATTTTTTTTGTCTTTCCTTTTTGCTACTGCTACTTCTGTTACCAGTACCAGAATTGACTATTCCATGCATAGACAGATAGATTATTATAGCTTGTTTCATAACTCGTGCCCAACTTTTAAAATCGATAGCTTTTTAACCGCTTGTGGTATTATATTCAAAATTTGCATGTAAAGTTATAATGATTAGAGCCCAACAGGGAATTAATTTAATTTAAAAAAAAACATTTGGTTATTATTGTTGCTTATTTGATTTATATAATTTATAACGACCCATTGATGTAGTCAAAACTTAATGTTTACAGTATTTTAAACTAAAAATAGCGAGTACACATCCATACACGGTAGAATTGACGTATTTGCACGCTTTCCCCGTGGTTTGTTTGACACAATTAGACACTTGTAAAAAACACGAGGCATTGTGTGTTCCATTTCCGTTCATTCATAGGTGTAGACGTGGAACAATAACATTTATCATGAGTCTTAAAATGAAATTCTGCAGTTTACAAAACATCGCAATAAAAATGTATGACTACTTTTGCAAAGAGGCTAAACGAGGAAGATTATTTCATTCTTTAGAAAACCCTCAGAATAGGACAAGACACATTTTGGATTTATCTAAACGGTCGTTTAATCGTTGGATTCAAGCACGTGACCGTCAATGTTCCAAATATACAAAATCACAAGGAAGAGCAAAAATGTTGGATAATTTCGACAGTGAACTTATTAGAAGTGAAATTCGCAAAATGTTGGGTATGAATGAAACTGTTACAATAAGAAAATTAAGATTTTCGCTGAAAAAGAACAACAGTATTTAAATATCAAAGTCTACATTATGGAGGAATGTGAGAGCTGCAGGCTTTACATTCAGAAAGTATTCCAATGGACGAAACATCATCTGTGAGAAGCCACATATAGTAGTCATGAGAAGCAAGTACTTACGTGAAGTAAAAGAGGTGCGCAAGCAAGGTTATGATATTGTGTACTTGGATGAAACATGGATCAATGCTCACCACACTAACCAAAGGGAATGGCAGTCATCAGATGGAAAGATTAAGAGATTAATACCTAGCAGCAAAGGACAGCGCTTGATAATTGCTCATGCAGGTAGTCGACAACATGGACTAATACAGAATGCAGAGCTCATTTTTCTTTCAAAATCCATAGACAATCGGGATTATCACTCTGAGATGAATGGTCACATATTTAGACATTGGATTGAAAATTCTGTTCTCCATCACTAGATCGACCATCTTGCCTAATAATGGACAATGCAGCGTGCCACAACATTGTTGCACTTGAAGATAAAGTCTCGACGTCATCCAGTACAAAAGATGCTATTAAGATATGGCTCACAAAGGAGCACATTCAATTTAATAACATGTACTTAAAACCTGAATTACTATCTCTAGTAAAGCAAAAACAAGGGACAAAGATTTTTCAAATAGATAAGATTATCCATGAGCACGGTCATATAAGTTTGAGGCTGCCACCTTACCATGCTCATTTAAATCCAATAGAACTAATCTGGGCAAAATAAAAGGACAAGTGGCAGATGAAAATACAACATTCAAAATATGCGATGTAAAGACTCTTGCTAATCTCGCTTTATTAAATATAGACAAAGATTATTGGGCTAACTGTGAAGACCACGTCTTAAAACAGGAAGACGAATATTGGAAAAATGATGGTTTGTGGAATGTTCAACCCTAAACAGTTATTAATCTTTTAGACTCGTCTGATTCAGAATGAAAGTATATAGCCCTCACAATGTTGGCCCCTATATTACCTTAAATTAGTTCAACAAACGGTCCTTTCAGACCACACAACTATGAAAATTGGACATGCAGGTATACCTTGATATTATCGTCCGTCCTCGAACTGAGAAGACAATAATTCTCCTGGTGTTTTTCCTTATTCAGTTATTTCCCCATTACGGCCACGCCTTTACCTAGTGAAAATTAATCATAGACCAGCAACTACGGTAATTTCTATTATTTAGGGGTTCACAATTTACAATTTTGACAAACATCAAAGAAATTCGCCGCTTTAAGAAAACTGCAGCTGATGATATTTGTTAAATATACATTTAAAGGGTCTTTTGCATTCTAATAACATGTGGAAATTTCAACAGGATTTAACAAACGGTTTCTGAGCAATAGCCTTTTGAAGTTGGGCAAGTGATTTGAAACTGCATGATATTTGTTAAATATACATTTAAAGGTCTTTTGCATTCTAATAACATTTGGAAAATTTCAACAGGATTTAACAAACGGTTTCTGAGCAATAGCCTTTTGAAGTTGGGCAAGTGATTTGAAACGAGCTATAGTACATGAATTGATGTATAGTCCGATGCACAAAGTAACTTTGATTAATCAATGGATGTACTGATGCATAAATTAATGGAATAACAGGTAAAAAGTGATAAGTTAACATATGACATTATTTAGGGATGTATAGAAATATATATATATATATATGGATGTATATAGGGATGTAGAAGGAGTGATAGAAGAAATGAAGTGATGGACGAATGAATGAAGGCAAACTTGAAATGCTATGGAAGGAGTGACAGAGCAAAGATTAGTGAACCGGACTACTGAAAACAATAAGTCGAGCTCGATCGAGGGCTGCACGTACAGCCAGCCTTAAGTGAACATTTTCTGGGAGAGAAAGACGGCACTGGTGTAATACTGACCACATTACCATAACAAGTGTCTTCTTCTTCTTCACACCCTCTTGTACCCAACCGGTGTCGGGGAGATTCAAATTTATGGATCTCGTAATTCAGGCAGCCTCAAACATTGTCAATTTATGTTGCAGAGTTTCAATGATCTTGTCTGTCTATCTTACTCTTGGTCTGCCTCTTGCTCTTCTTCCCCTCTCCTCTTTTTACATATACTTTGTATGGTCAGAAATCCGAAATCGCAAGCCATTTTTTTCTAGATGAACAAACCATTTTATTTATTGTTTTGGTATGTAGTGTAGGATTGATTCCATGTCCACTCTTTCCCTTGCTTCATTCACTCTGATCCTGTCTCTCCTGGTCACATCTCATAAAACTCCACCCCAAAGTGTGCTCAGCCAATCAGATGCGGGCACTATCATAAAAGTGTGCTCAGCCAATCAGATGTGGGCACTATCATAAAAGTGTGCTCAGCCAATCAGATGTGGGCACTATCATAAAAGTGTGCACAGCCATCAGATGTGGGCGCTATCATAAAAGTGTGTTCAGCCAATCAGATGTGGGCGCTATCATAAAAGTGTGTTCAGCCAATCAGATGTGGGCGCTATCATAAAAGTGTGCTCAGCCAATCAGATGTGGGCGCTATCATAAAAGTGTGTTCAGCCAATCAGATGTGGGCGATATCATAAAAGTGTGCTCAGCCAATCAGATGTGGGCACTATCATAAAAGTGTACATACCCAATCAAATGTGGACACCATCATAAAAGTGTACATGCCAAATCAAATGCGGACACTATCATAAAAGTGTACATGCCCAATCAAATGTAGACACCATCATAAAAGTGTACATGCCCAATCAAATGTGGACACCATCATAAAAGTGTACATGCCCAATCAAATGTGGGAACTTTCACATCATTTTCTCTACACGCGACGAGGTGCCACTGTGTTCTCTCTCTCAACTTAAATCGCTCTACGTATATTGACCAAAGCGTACGATGGTGCATGGATTAGATCGCGCTCGAAAGGACAAATATAGAAGCATTATTTGATTATTTTAGAATAATCTTCTCAACTGTCTTCTAGTATGCAGGCAATTACCTTGCCACGTTTGTTGGCATTAACACAAGGTCAATTACTGCTACAACGAGCCAGTCAAATACTTTCCTGGTCTCCGCTTTCCTTAAATGGCCTCCCTTCAACCACCCGTGATGGAACATTGTTCTCCTATTTCTCAGCGTGTGGGCCCATCAATAAACAGGTTAATCTTTAACATCGCTTTTATTCCCAACTATTTCACACACGCGTCAATCTCACCACAACGATTCTATTGTTTTATTTTTTTCAACAACACTTTTCTTTTTTTTGTTTTTTTTTTTTGTTGCTTTCTTTTATTTAAAAAATACAATATGACGCTAAATGTAGCATTCACGTATTTTTGTAATACTCGCAAGAATAGTATCAATATGTTTTTGAGTGTCTAATAAATAAGTATATGCGCCATGTAGCAAATTTAGTGTAAAAAAAAAAAAAAAAGACAAGAACAAAAAAAGCGATATTCATTGAGTCAGTTAACCACAATTTTGTAAACGAACGATATTTTTTTGAGTCAGTGAACTATGATTTTGTAAACAAAAAAACTATATTTCTTGAGTCAGTTAACCATAAGTTTGTAAACCATATTTTACCAGCCATGTGACGAGACATTTACCAGCCGTGGGACGAGACATTTACCCGCCATGTGACGAGACATTTACCAGTTATGTAACAATATTTATTCATAATTTATGTCAGATTTGAGTTATTGTTTTTTCAAGATAAAGACCAACTTCCATGGTTGTCAGTCTTCAATATTAGCCCTCATGATTGTCCTGAAGATAAATTATTAGCCCTCATGATTGTCCTCAAGATAAATTATCAGCCCTCATGATTGTCCTCAAGATAAATTATCAGCCCTCATTATTGTCCTCAAGATAAATTATCAGCCCTCATGATTGCCCTCAAGATACATTATCAGCCTTCATGATTGTCCTCAAGATAAATTACCAGCCCCCATGGTTGTCCTCAAGATAAGTTATAAGCCCCCATGGTTGTCCTCAAGATAAGTTATAAGCCCCATGGTTGTTATAAAAGATAAGTTATCAGCCCCCTTGGTTGTCCTCTCAGTTGGCTTCCGTAGTGTGTGTCCTATCCAGCGCCATCGCCTTCGCTGTTTTTCTTTATCCACTGGTATTTGACTGGTACATTTCCATGATTCTAAGTTAGTGATTTTATAATTAACCAAATTAATCAAAGTAGAGAATGGTGACACTGTAACCTTCCAGGCATGTCGTAAGAGGCGACTAAGGAGGTTGATCGATGGCTTGACAAGCTGTCATTGTAAAAAGTATTGTTATGGAAACAGAGCCATAGATTTTAGAAGTGGTGATCTCTGCAATATGTGCCATTTTGGCATGCAAGGTTTCTGCTTTTGAGATTATGGTTCTGCCCTATGTGCCGTCTTCGGCTCGAAAGGACAATAGAGATAGAAATTAATCAAAACTAATAGGGAAGGTAATTATAGAAATGCTGAAGCTAACAAATGAAAGTAACAAAAATGGAAAATAGAAAGGGGCACAAAGAAGTACTGATGTCAGCAGATACAGGTAAAACTGGAATTATCACAAAAGAGAAACAAACACGTGTAAAATAGAACATAAAATGAAGCGAGACAAAGTAAAGCAAAGATAGAAATACTGAACCTAACAAAATAAACTAACGTACTATAACACAAGGGAAAGTAATTATAGAAATACTGGAGCTAACAGGTACAACTAAATTACTATAACACAAGGGGAAGTAATTATAGAAATACTGGAGCTAACAGGTACAACTAAATTACTATAACACAAAGGGGAGTAAATATAGAAATACTGGAGCTAACTGGTATAAGTAAATGACTGCAACCCAAAGGTAAGGCAAGGTAGAAATAGTAGATCTAATAGGTACAATGGTACAGCGATACACACACACACACAAATGGAAGCAGAAATAGAAAATGTGTCACCAGTCACAAGTTAAAGACACATAACACAAATGAAGCATGAAAACATACTGGAAATGAATAGACTAGAAATAATAAGAGGAGCAATATGTGGTGATTAATTTATGGGCTATGGTTAGTCGGAGGCCCCGGTATCATTGCAAACGAATTAATAGCATAACTGCTCAACCGCCAGTGCCAGCGGAATTATCCGAATTAACATCTCATCTCATTGAAGGATCCAAACAAAGAAAGGCAGTTGCAGGCCTCATCATTGCAGTTACAGCACACGCCAAAAGATATAAGGCCAAGTGGCATCGAAAGTGAACGCAGCTGAATTGTCCTTCTTCATACGAATTCATCATTCATCGTAAGCAATCGGAATATCGAAACACGATCTGGACACAGCTCACGGTGTACACAAAGCACTAAACTCAGTAGCTCCGTCAGCTGGCTGGACTTGGAATATGAGAAAACTGCAACAAGGAATACTTTTCAGACTATGCCTCAAATATGGTTCTTGCCGCCTATTCGCCATATTGACCGGTATTCCAATCTATTGTAATTACAATAGGTGGTGATTCATTCATAATATTTGCAGATACAGCCAACACAATCGCGGAAATGGGTTATGTGAAAGACATAAACCATATAGAAACATGAGAAGCAACAGCATTCCTGAATTTTAACGAAGTGACACCTCAGGAGATTAAATACGTTTCAGGAAATAGACATCAAATTATAAATAGATCTTATTTCTGCTGTCGGATTTGTCATTCTAATACAATTGAGCCTCGTACTTCGAAAGAACACTAAACTCGATCGTCCCAGAGTTCGAATGCCAAATTCGAGAGAATTTTTTTTCTCTTTTTCGAATTCGAACGATGCCTGAAGTGTACGACGCCTGTGTTCGCAGATACAGAGTAAACAAACAAAAAAATGTTATTTGTAAATCTATCTTTCGTTCGCCGTTATTTGTAAATCTATCTTTCGTTCGCCGTTATTTGTAAATCTATCTTTCGTTCGCCGTTATTTGTAAATGAGTTCGATGAGTTTGGTATCGCCGAAGTAATCTCTTGCTCGTATTGTTTCGGTGTGTCTTTTTTTTTTTTTACCCCTGACCAGCTTTCTCTCATGGCTGAATCTGAAGCTATTAGATTCATAAATAGCACGATATTAAGTTTAGGTAAACTTTTTATATGTGCTACTACACCTCTACTTATTTTACTTTTCATTTTATTTAACTTTTTTGTGAGGGGGGGGGGGGAGGAGAGGAGAAAGATGTCCTTGAATCTATTTTTATCAACTTTCTCTCTTACTTCTTCTCTCTATCGTCACATCCGCCATGTCTATTTCACTGATGGAATTATTCCTCTTGCACGCTACTACACAAATCTCTCAGATGTTTTCATCATCATCATTATTTTTATTATCATTTGTCGTCTGAAGGATAAAGAGTCCCGAAAGACGAGAAAAAGCTAAATACGAGTTATGCTTCTTGCAACAACAAATGCTGCCATGGAGACACGCGAGAGTTGCCTCTGCCAGATAGCTTAATAGTTTAGTTAGAGAAAGGTGTCAGTTCTAAACTTGTGCATACTTTCTTTAACGACAAGTGGGGTAGTTTACAAATGTTCAAATTCCACACTACTGTGTTGTGTCCTAAAACAAGGACGACTTGACTACTACTTATTTACAATTAGTAAAAGGCAAGTTAGAATGAAACCAACTGTTACAACAAGGACAAAGGAAAACAGAAATGAAAGAAAGAAAGACAGTAAAGTATGTGGACAAAGGGGAGGATAAACAGAGTATAGAAAGAAAGCTAGCGTGTGGACGCTATAAAAATACAAATAGAGAAGAGAGAGAAACAACTAGTAGTATGGACAAGAAGACAAATAGAGAAAGAGAGAGAGAGACAGCTAATAGTATGGACAAGAAGACAAATAGAGAAGAGAGAGAGACAGCTAATAGTATGGACAAGAAGACAAATAGAGAAGAGAGAGAGACAGCTAATAGTATGGACAAGAAGACAAATAGAGAAGAGAGAGAGAGACAGCTAATAGTATGGACAAGAAGACAAATAGAGAAGTGAGAGAGACAGCTAATAGTATGGACAAGAAGACAAATAGAGAAGAGAGAGAGACAGCTAATAGTATGGACAAGAAGACAAATAGAGAAGAGAGAGAGAGAGACAGATAGTAGTATGGACAAGAAGACAAATAGAGAAGAGAGAGAGAGAGAGACAGCTAATAGTATGGACAAGAAGACAAATAGAGAAGAGAGAGAGACAACTAATAGTATGGACAAGAAGACAAATAGAGAAGAGAGAGACAGCTAATAGTATGGACAAGAAGACAAATAGAGAAGAGAGAGAGACAGCTAATAGTATGGACAAGAAGACAAAAAGAGAAGAGAGAGAGACAGCTAATAGTATGGACAAGAAGACAAATAGAGAAGAGAGAGAGACAGCTAATAGTATGGACAAGAAGGCAAATAGAGAAGAGAGAGAGACAGCTAGTAGTATGGACAAGAAGACAAATAGAGAAGAGAGAGAGACAGCTAAAAGTATGGACAAGAAGACAAATAGAGAAGAGAGAGAGAGACAGCAAATAGTATGAACAAGAAGACAAATAGAGAAGAGAGAGAGAGACAGCTAGTAGTATGTACAAGAAGACAAGAGAGAGAGAGAGACAGCTAGTAGTATGGACAAGAAGACAAATAGAGAAGTGAGAGAGAGACAGCTAATAGTATGGACAAGAAGACAAATAGAGAAGTGAGAGAGAGACAGCTAATAGTATGGACAAGAAGACAAATAGAGAAGTGAGAGAGAGACAGCTAATAGTATGGACAAGAAGACAAATAGAGAAGAGAGAGAGAGACAGCTAATAGTATGGACAAGAAGACAATTAGAGAAGAGAGAGAGACAGCTAGTAGTATGGACAAGAAGACAAATAGAGAAGAGAGAGAGAGACAGCTAGTAGTATGGACAAGAAGACAAATAGAGAAGAGAGAGAGACAGCTAGTAGTATGGACAAGAATACAAGAGAGAGAGAGAGACAGCTAGTAGTATGGACAAGAAGACAAATAGAGAAGTGAGAGAGACAGCTAATAGTATGGACAAGAAGACAAATAGAGAAGAGAGAGAGAGACAGCTAGTAGTATGGACAAGAATACAAGAGAGAGAGAGAGAGAGACAGCTAGTAGTATGGACAAGAAGACAAATAGAGAAGAGAGAGAGACAGCTAGTAGTATGGACAAGAAGACAAATAGAGAAGAGAGAGAGAGAGAGACAGCTAGTAGTATGGACAAGAATACAAGAGAGAGAGAGAGAGACGGCAAATAGTGAGAGAGAGAGAGAGAGAGCTAATAGTATGGACAAGAAGGCAAATAGAGGAGAGAGAGACAGCTAGTAGTATGGACAAGAATACAAGAGAGAGAGAGAGAGAGAGACAGCTAGTAGTATGGACAAGAATACAAGAGAGAGAGAGACAGCAAATAGTGTGGACAAGAAGACAAATAGAGAAGAGAGAGAGAGACAGCTAGTAGTATGGACAAGAAGACAAATAGAGAAGAGAGAGAGAGAGACAGCTAGTAGTATGGACAAGAAGACAAGAGAGAGAGAGAGAGAGAGACAGCTAGTAGTATGGACAAGAAGACAGAGAGAGAGAGAGAGAGAGAGACAGCTAGTAGTATGGACAAGAAGACAAGAGAGAGAGAGAGAGAGAGAGAGAGACAGCTAGCGTGTGGTAGGAAGGAAAGATATCTTGAAAAAAAAAACTATGAGAATAAAAAAATTAACGTTTTTCTTACAGAAAGTTCTAGAAACAGAAACTGTGAGATTTGTGTATAGAAAATCTAACGAGAAATGCACGCTTGCATAGAATGATTCATTAATGAGGCAATAAAAGTGTACATAAACTGCCAGTAAAACTGTGCCAAACAATGGGAACACAACGATAGCGTTAAATGAGAGCACAGACTACAATACAAAGTTGTATTAACAAATTCACAGACACAAGGATCAAAAAGAAATTACAATTTTCAAATAACAAACACAAAAATAGAGGCATCACGGGACTGTTGTCTGAAAAACAAATAAAGATCAGTCCAAATGTTTTCACCTCAAGCTTCATGACACGAGACTTAGATCGAGGGCAGGCGTGATAAATATCCCTCGTTGGCTTGAACTTGCGCAGGGTCATTAATAACGGAACGGTCAAACCAAATGTCCGTCAAACGATCCGGTCAATTAACCGTCGTGGCAAGAACTGGGTTCCCGGTGAATGTGAAGCAGTTAATCAGGTTTTAAATATCCCATTCTTGTCAGTCGCCTGCCGGTTGGGGTCTGCCGTTATTAAAGTCTGCTATCAACCGGTTTGGAGATGGCCTGGTTTATTTGGGTTGAAACGTACACACGTGTTGGCCTGGTCTTGTGCTGGGTGTGGCCGTTCATAAAAGTAGGATTTAGAATTAGACATCTCGTAGAAGAAAATATTTATATAAAAGGTTCTTCAACACATGCTTATTTCACTTGTGAGTGGCATTGAAGCTATAGCTTATTATATTTGACAACATTATTGTTATAGCTTCTTGTATTTGACATCATTATTGTTATAGCTTATTATATTTGACAACATAATTGTTATAGCTTCTTGTATTTGACATCATTATTGTTATAGCTTATTATATTTGACAACATTATTGTTATAGCTTCTTGTATTTGATATCATTATTGTTATAGTTTATTATATTTGACACCATTATTGTTATAGTTTATTATATTTGACACCATTATTGTTATAGTTTATTATATTTGACACCATTATTGTTATAGCGTATTGTATTTGACACCATTATTGTTATAGCTTCTTGTATTTGACACCATTATTGTTATAGCGTATTGTATTTGACACCATTATTGTTATAGCTTCTTGTATTTGACACCATTATTGTTATAGCTTATTATATTTGACACCATTATTGTTATAGCTTCTTGTATTTGACACCATTATTGTTATAGCTTATTATATTTGACACCACTATTGGTATAGCTTCTTGTATTTGACACCATTATTGCTATAGCTTATTATATTTGACACCACTATTGTTAGTAAAAGTAAAGTAAAGTACCCCCGTCACGCCAAGTGGCGTATAGGGAAATATTGTGTTAGTGACCCTATATTTTACAGACCTTCAGCACATGATTTTTGGGGTAATGTGGTCAGTATTACGCCCGTGCCGCTTTACTTTCCCAGAAAAAATCCGGTACCCATTTAAGGCTGGGTGAACCCGGAAGCCGTCGGTTGGGATCGAACCCTACCCCTTGTCCGTGGTAGTCCAGTTCACTAACCACTGAGCTATCGCGGCTCCCACTATTGTTATAGCATATTGTATTTGACACCATTATTGTTATAGCTTCTTGTATTTGACACCATTATTGTTATAGCTTATTATATTTGACACCATTATTGTTATAGCTTCTTGTATTTGACACCATTATTGTTATAGCTTATTATATTTGACACCATTATTGATATAGCTTATTGTATTTGACATCATTATTGTTATGAGAAGAGGAAAGTTGGAATACTTGGTTACAACTGGCAAAATAAAAGGAAAGAGAGATCGCGGACGACAAAGAGAGAAAATACTGGATAGCTTGGTGTCATGGCATGGAAAACAGTCAACAACAGAACTGATATGATGCACTGTAGAAAGAAGATTGTGGAGGGACATGATCGCCTACGCCAACCGGCAGGGTACATGATGATGATGATTGTTATAGCTTCTTGTATTTGACATCATTATTGTTATAGCTTATTATATTTGACAACATTATTGTTACAGCTTCTTGTATTTGACAACATTCTTGTTATAGCTTACTATATTTGACAACATTATTGTTATAGCTTATTATATTTGACAACATTATTGTTATAGCTTACTATATTTTACAACATTATTGTTATAGCTTACTATATTTGACAACATTATTGTTATAGCTTATTGTATTTGACAACATTATTGTTATAGCTTACTATATTTGACAACATTATTGTTATAGCTTACTATATTTGACAACATTATTGTTACAGCTTCTTATATTTGACAACATTATTGTTATAGCTTATTGTATTTGACAACATTATTGTTATAGCTTACTATATTTGACAACATTATTGTTATAGCTTACTATATTTGACAACATTATTGTTACAGCTTCTTGTATTTGACAACATTATTGTTATAGCTTATTATATTTGACAACATTATTGTTATAGTTACTTGTATTTGACAACATTATTATTATAGCTTACTATATTTGACAACATTATTGTTACAGCTTCTTGTATTTGACAACATTATTGTTATAGCTTCTTGTATTTGACAACATTATTGTTATAGCTTATTATATTTGACAACATTATTGTTATAGTTACTTGTATTTGACAACATTATTGTTATAGCTTACTATATTTGACAACATTATTGTTACAGCTTCTTGTATTTGACAACATTATTGTTTAATCTCTGACAAATCTTTCTCAACTTCGAAACACTTATATTTTTTTTTAACTAGTTACACATTTTGTTGTGGACGTGATGGTCTGTCAGTAAAACGTCGAACTCTGAACAAGAAGATCCCAAGTTCGGATCCCGTTACAGGCCATTGGAATCTTTCCTTCGAATCTGTTGCCCTTGCTTTACCATTTCCTGGTCTCTGTGTAGAGAGATCCGACGCTTTCTCAGAAAATAAGAGGGCCCATGTCGATTCGAGCATGTTAAAGACTATGTGGCTGTGTATATAGAGAAGAGTAGGTTCAACAGTGTACAGGAAATCGACCAGTGCCTAAGGCGGATGTGTCGGGTCGAAAGACGCAGATATCGCAGCTTTACCATAAGTTAACGACACGACACACAAACGTTCACTTGACGGGTGGACGATAAGAAGAGACAAAAAGAAAAATGTTAATTATTGTGTGACGTCATGAAGTGGCCCAACTACGGCCCAATGGGTGAAGCCTATCGTTGACCAATCAACTGCTGGACAGTGGTTTTGCTCTCAGTAGGGCAGCAATAGTTTGCTTTTCCCTTATTCCCTTCAAATGGAAATAAAACGTTGAGCTGTACAGTTCGTGGCGGGTCGCACTGTGCCACACTCTCGTAATGTATTTATTTTGAAAAACAACCTCGACCGCTTTACAAGCAAAATTGCGCGCGCGCACACACGCACACACAGAGAGAGCGACATGGATAAAGAGGGAGAAAGAGAACTTCCTGAGTAGACCTTAAAAATGTGATAAATTCTGCATGGAAAAGTAAAAACAAAAATAGGGGAAAAGGTTCTGAGGATCGATGAAAAGAGGGTATAAGGTAGGTGGGAAAAGTGAGGTAGTATTGGGGAAAAGTGAGGTAGTATTGGGGAAAAGTGAGGTAGTATTGGGGAAAAGTGACGTAGTATTGGGAAAAGTGAGGTAGTATTGGGGAAAAGTGAGGTAGTATTGGGGAAAAGTGACGTAGTATTGGGGAAAAGTGAGGTAGTATTGGGGAAAAGTGAGGTTAGTATTGGGGAAAAGTGAGGTAGTATTGGGGAAAAGTGAGGCAGTATTGGGGAAAAGTGAGGTAGTATTGGGGAAAAGTGAGGTAGTATTGGGGAAAAGTGAGGTAGTATTGGGAAAAGTGAGGTATGATTGGGGAAAAGTGAGGTAGTATTGGGAAAAGTGAGGTATAATTGGGGAAAAGTGAGGCAGTATTGGGGAAAAGTGAGGTAGTATTGGGGAAAAGTGAGGTTGTATTGGGAAAAGTGAGGTAGTATTGGGGAAAAGTGAGGTAGTATTGGGAAAAGTGAGGTAGTATTGGGGAAAAGTGAGGTAGTATTGGGGAAAAGTGAGGTTAGTATTGGGGAAAAGTGAGGTAGTATTGGGGAAAAGTGAGGTAGTATTGGGGAAAAGTGAGGTAGTATTGGGAAAAGTGAGGTATAATTGGGGAAAAGTGAGGTAGTATTGGGGAAAAGTGAGGTATAATTGGGGAAAAGTGAGGTAGTATTGGGGAAAAGTGAGGTAGTATTGGGGAAAAGTGAGGTAGTATTGGGGAAAAGTGAGGTATAATTGGGGAAAAGTGAGGTATAATTGGGGAAAAGTGAGGTAGTATTGGGGAAAAGTGAGGTAGTATTGGGGAAAAGTGAGGTAGTATTGGGGAAAAGTAAGGTATAATTGGGGAAAAGTGAGGTAGTATTGGGGAAAAATGAGGTAGTATTGGGGAAAAGTGAGGTAGTATTGGGGAAAAGTGAGGTAGTATTGTGGAAAAGAGAAAAGAAAGATAGCGTGCAGAAAGAAGGGAAAAGAGGGACAGCAAGGAGGAAAAAGTAAAAAAGAGAAGTAGCAAGGAGGAAAAAGAGAGTTAGCAAGGAAGAAAAAGAGACAAGAGAGGTAGCAAGTAGAGAAAAAATTCAGCAACGAGGAAGAAGAAAAAAGAGAAGTAGCAAGGAGGAAAAAGAGAAAAGAGAGGTAGCAAGGAGGAAAAAGAGAAAAGAGAGGTAGCAAGGAGGAAAAAGTGAAAAAAGAGGCAGCAAGGAGAAAAAAGAGAAAAGAGAGGTACCAAGGAGGAAAAAGAGAAAAGAGATGTAGCAAGGAGGAAAAAGAGAGTTAGCAAGGAGGAAAAAGAGAGGTAGCAAATAGAAAGTAGATAAAAAAGAGTTAGCAAGGAGGACAAAGAGAAAAGAGAGGTAGCAAGTAAGAAGAAGAGAAAAGAGAGGTAGCAAGGAGGAAAAAGTGAAAATAGAGGCAGCAAGGAGGAAAAAGAGAAAAGAGAGGTACCAAGGAGGAAAAGAGAAAAGAGATGTAGCAAGGAGGAAAAAGAGAGTTAGCAAGGAGGAAAAAGAGAGGTAGCAAATAGAAAGTAGATAAAAAAGAGTTAGCAAGGAGGACAAAGAGAAAAGAGAGGTAGCAAGTAAGAAGAAGAGAAAAGAGAGGTAGCAAGTAAGAAGAAGAGAAAAGAGAGGTAGCAGGAGGAAGATTGAGGGGGAGACGAAAAAGATGACGTGGCGAGGAATAAAGATAGGACACGGGAGAGATTGGAAGAGGAGGCCAGTGATTAAAGGAAAGAGTGAAGTGACGTTAACTCGCTCTAATGGAGAGTGGCAAAACTGACAATGATTCAGTTCGCCTGTGCCTACCTCCATATGTAAGTTCACAACGCACCTGCTGTCAACACAAATATTTGTTGCATCTAAACGTACACAACAAAAATGAAGGATAACCTGTCAAAATTACGATTTTTTAAATATCAAAAGTCGCAAAAATTTCTTATCAAGAACGCGTCATTTTAACATCGTTCTATAAGGTTCTCATAGACTGAGAACAGAACAAAGTGCATCTAAACTATCTGGATGATAGGTTGTCTCAACTAGAAGCAGAACAGCCACCAACACACGCAGGCCCTTACAAGTAACTATCAACAAGGATGAATAAACAAGTGAGGCAAATTGACATCTCAAGTTCAAACAGCGAGCAAAGCCACGCCTACATGACCCAATCAAACAAAAGAGAAGAAAGTGGTATTTCAGCTGAGAATGAACATACCCCTTTCTATCAACATCTAACCAGAGAGAGAATCTAAACTCCTTTTGATGAACCAATCTGCTGGCACTGTACCCACCATAAGGAAACAGTAGAGCACGTACTACACCGCCCCTGCCTGACGAGTTCCCTTGCACATCCAATCACTGACTACACACTATTATTGTCACCAACAAAGCAATTCAAATAAGGCATTAACCTTTGTACGCGTCACGGACTGTAAATAGGTCAAGGACTAGTCTGTCCCTGTGTTGTTAAAGGAGACTACAAAAAATGGTTACTAGTCACGTCACTGACACATGAGGAAGATGTTGATAGTGGCCATGTTTTTCCTATCGACGGAATATGTAATATGACCAGCACAAAGCCAGGTTCTTCAACTTCAGAGAAAATTTCTCCCATTGGGCAGATTGAGCCGACAAATCGTATTGTTTATATTTGTTGTTACTATTTATAGCAAGTCTATCTTGTGTGCTTTTACCAGTGTGAACAGTTTAGAGAAATACTAAAGGAGAACTACTAAAAGAGAACTATCTAAAAGAGAACTACTAAAGGAGAACTACTAAAGGAGAACTACTAAAAGAGAACTATCTAAAGTCCTTTCGAGCCCAAGATGGCACGTAGGGCAGAACCACAATCTCTACTCAACACAATTCAAACAAGACAAATGAGATTTTTGTGACATGTTAAAAGACACAACAGCCTACTAAAAGTAATCTTGGAAGGGAAAATACAGGGTAAAAGAAGCAGAGGCAGATCAAGTCTAACGTGGACGAATCTAAAAATCTGGAGTCAGATTGTAGCCCATTGCTAACAAAAATAAAAAACGGCCTAGCAACAATAGGGACAAAATGATGTTAAGACTAGAAGACAAAAGGTGAACGAGAAAGGAGATAAGAAAAGACACCTCGTTGATTCTCCTGTTAGATCTGTGATTTCAATAATGGTAGACGCAGACACGAGACGAGCTGCTCAATAAAACAGCAACCCCTAATATTTGACTACTATATATGGCTCTTTTCATCTTGTCAGACGGTCTAGTGGAGGCTATGTATAGTGTATTTTTTGGAGGTTTTGTTTTTGTCGAACAGTTTCTCTCGTGACTAATTCTACCAGTGTTTGACAAACACACACGGCCACAGAATGAACAAGTCAAGCCCACTGGTCCACAGGGTTTTCCATCCTTGTTCATGAGTCTTTTCTCGTATAAGTGGTACCTTAGCACAGTCTCAATTGATGCTATACCATTCCTACTACCAAACTACTGATAAATCATGATTGCTTGCTGCCATCGTCAAGACGTCAAGGGTAATATAACAAAAATTACTAATTGATAATTCATAAACTTAGTTTTCTATCCTTATCCCCGTTAAATTCATGTGTCAATGTGCACGCCACATATATTGCAAGAGTTTGACTCCGCAGCTCAGTATTAACATCATCATCATGTGCCATACCGGTTGGCGTAGGCGATCATGTCTTTCCACAATTCTCTACCCACAGTATGTCGTATCAATTCTGTTGACTGTTTTCGTGCCATGACACCAAGCTATCCAGTATCTTCTCTCTTTGTCGTCCGCGATCTCAATTGCCCTGTATATTGCCAGTGGTGTAAAAGATTTCCAACCTTCCTATTCTGGTAATGTGCCAGAAAAATTGTGATGGTTTCTTTCTGATGTTTCTTAGGAGTTCCCATTTTGTATTGGCCTCTTTGAGAATGTCTTCATCGGTAATTTTAGTTGTCTAGGGAACTATCAACATTACTATAGCTCGTTTCAAAACATATGCCCAACTTCAAAACGCTATTACTCTCTAACCGTTTGTTAAATACTTTTTAAATTTTCCAAATGTTATTAGAATGCAAAAGACCCTTTAAATGTATATTTAACAAATATCTTGCAGCTGCAGTTTTCTTAAAGCGGCGATATTTCTTTGATGTTTGTCAAAATTGTAAATTGTGAAGCCCTAAAGAATAGAAATTACCGTAGTTGCTGGTCTACGATTAATTTTTACTAGGTAAAGGCGTGGCCGTTATGGGGAAATAACTGGATAAAACAAAACACCAGGAGAATTATTGTCTGCTCAGTTCGAGGACGGACGATAATAATATCAAGGTATACCTGTATGTCCAATTTTCATAGTTGTGTGGTCCTGAAAAGGACCGTTTGTTGAACTAATTTAAGGTAATATAGGGGCCAACATTGTGGGGGCTATATACTTTCATTCTGAATCAGACGAGTCTAAAAGATTAATAACTGTTTGGGTTGAACATTCCACAAACCATCATTTTTCCAATATTCCTCTTCCTGCTTTAAAAACGTGGTCTTCACATTTAGCCCAATAATCTTTGTCTATATTTAATAAAGCGAGATTAACAAGAGTCTTTACATCGCATATTTGAATGTTGTATTTTCATCTGCCACTTGTCCTTTTAATTTTGCCCAGATTAGTTCTATTGGATTAAATGAGCATGGTAAGGTGGCAGCCTCAAACTTATATGACCGTGCTCTTGGATAATCTTATCTATTTGAAAAATCTTTGTCCTCTGTTTTTGCTTTACTAGAGATAGTAATTCAGGTTTTAAGTACATGTTATTAAATTGTATGTGCTCCTTTGTGAGCCATATCTTAATAGCATCTTTTGTACTGGACGACGTCTGGACTTTATCTTCAAGTGCAACAATGTTGTGGTACGCTGCATTGTCCATTATTAGGCAAGATGGTCGATCTAGTGCTGGGAGAACATAATTTTCAATCCAATGTCTAAATATGTGACCATTCATCTCAGAGTGATAATCCCGATTGTCTATGGATTTTGAAAGAAAAATGAGCTCTGCATTCTGTATTAGTCCATGTTGTCAAATACCTGCATGAGCAATTATCAAGCGCTGTCCTTTGCTGCTAGGTATTAATCTCTTAATCTTTCCATCTGATGACTGCCATTCCCTTTGGTTAGTGTGGTGAGCATTGATCCATGTTTCATCCAAGTACACAATATCACAACCTTGCTTGCGCACCTCTTTTACTTCACGTAAGTACTTGCTTCTCATGACTACTATATGTGGCTTCTCACAGATGATGTTTCGTCCATTGGAATACTTTCTGAATATAAAGCCTGCAGCTCTCACATTCCTCCATAATGTAGACTTTGATATTTCAATACTGTTGTTCTTTTTCAGCGATACTTTTAATTTTCTTATTGTAACAGTTTCATTCATACCCAACATTTTGCGAATTTCACTTCTAATAAGTTCACTGTCGAAATTATCCAACATTTTTGCTCTTCCTTGTGATTTTCTATATTTGGAACATTGACGGTCACGTGCTTGAATTCAGCGACCGTTTAGATAAATCCAAAATGTGTCTTGTCCTATTCTCAGGGTTTTCTAAAGAATGAAATAATCTTCCTCGTTTAGCCTCTTTGCAAAAATAGTCATACATTTTTATTGCGATGTTTTGTAAACTGCAGAATTTCATTTTAAGACTCATGATAAATGTTATTGTTCCAAGTTACGCCGCTGAATTAACGGAAATGGAACACACAATGTCTCGTGTTTACTACAAGTGACTAATTGTGTCAGCCAACTCACGCGGAAAGCGTGGAAAATCGTAAATTGGAGCGTGTATAGATTTGTAATCGCTATTTTTAACTTAAATACTGTAAACACTAAGTTTTGACTACATCAATGGGTCGTTATAAATTTATATAAATCAAATAAGCAATAATAATAACCAAATTTTTGTTTTTAATGAAATTAATTCCTGTTGGGTTCTAATCATTATAACTATACATGCAAATTTTGAAAAAAATTACAAAAAGCGGTTTAAAAGATATTGATTTTTAAAGTTGGGCACGACTTATGAAACAAGCTATAATGTCCTCTAGAGAACATTGTGTTTCTCACAAAGAATTGTTACTATATCCGAGGCATTCCTAATGCACTAAGTGATATCAATGTTCACATTTATTCAAATATTGATCATCATCATCAAGTACCGGGCCTACTGGCGTAGGTGATCATGTCTCTCCACAACTTTCGATCTGGACAGTTCTTTATCATTTCTGTTGTTGACCTTCTGTCAAGCCATTATCTTAAGCTGTCTAGTATTTTCTCTCTTTGCTTCCGTCTATCTCTTCGTCCTTCAATTTTTCCAGTTGTTATAATATATTACAATATATTTGCAATATTCTAATATTGATAGAAAGGTAAAAAAAAAAAAAGTATCCAATTGTATTTGCTGTATCTGAAACATGACTTCTTTGACTGAGGGCGGAGACGTCATAGACAGAATGAGCAGAGAGCAGTCAGTTCTCCCATGTGACTGTCTAAGTTAAAATCAATGAACCATGACTGATAAAGATCTATTACACCCCTCCCAGTGGTAGTCCTAGCAAAAAGATTAAGTTGCCTGCAAAAAAAAAAAAGAGAGGGTCAAAGAGGGAAGACAACCTCAGTACTCAAAGACACCGTATAAAGTCGGATGTGCCGGTCTTAAGGCGCTTGCAGCATCGTTTGTTGTAAACCATAACACTACTCAACTACAGCCTATTTACGATCCATTTAAGGCTGAGTGATAGAGACAAACAAGAGTAGACAGAACGCTAACGATACCTTCTACAGCCACCGCATGACCCCTGAGTGAGAGAGACAAACAAGAGTAGACAGAACGCTAACGACACCAGCCACCGCATGACCCCTGAGTGAGAACATTTCATTATCCCGGTTATCAACATTATTTTTTCAACCTACGGCTTTGTTTTGACGCGCCGAAATCGTTTTAATGTCTTTCCCCCCCCCCCCCCCCCTTCCACAAAACAAAGAAATGTCACGTTTGGCGTGAATCACGATAACAGAACCACGTTAAAAAGACATGGGACCGAGTGTTTTGATCATTTCTTTTGGGGAATTTATGATCGGCACGGTGAGATTGCTAATGATTTGGTTCACGTTGAAAAACCGTCAATCATAAATCACTTCTAACAGAGCTCCTGTTTTGCTATTTTTCCGGCAGGACAGCTACAGCAAGTTAGCTTCATTTAACTCGGTTTATCGGAGCTTGGTCGCTGATGAAGGGGTAGTTATTAGACTTCAAGAAGGAACAAAGACGCACTACAACATCTCGATCGATAGCGAATCGTAGCTGACTGCGTCAGAATAAGTGAACTATAATTGATTAAGATCGTATTCCACCTCCCTGTAATAGGCATGGAATCGGATGTAGCGTAATTCTTACCATTTGGATACTCTGAATTTCAATAACTCCACAAGGTATCTACCGCGGGCGCGGGACAATACGCCTCAACACGAGGGACAATGCGCCTCGTCACGCGGGACAATACGCCCCGACACGCGGGATAATACGTCCCGACATGGGGGACAATACGTCCCGACATGGGGGACAATACGCCCCGACACGCGGGACAATGCGCCCCCTCACGCGGGACAATATCCATTCTCATAGCTCCTTGTGATTTCCTGCAGTTGGCACTCCTTTCAATGGAAGATCCAGCTTGGCAGCTGGCGCTCAGTCATCAACCAGTGATCCTGAGACCAACAAAATGATCCCATAATCATTTCACCTCCTCATTGCAAGGTCTTCTGAATTGATTCGCTAATTATCACTTCGGAAGTTGTCCTCTATCATCATCATCAAGTACCGGGCCTGCTGGCGTCGGTGATCATGTCTCTCCACAACTTTCGATCTCGACAGTTATTTATCATTTTTGTTGTTGACCTTCTGCCAAGCCATTCTCTTAAGCTGTCTGATATCTTTTCTCTTTGCTTCCCTCTATCTCTTTGTCCCTCATTTTTTCCAGTTGCTACAATATATTCCAGTTGTTCTCTTCTCATTTCATGGCGAAAAAATTATGATTGTTTCTTCCTAATTTTGGAAATTAGCTCTCTTTTTGCTTTGACCTCTTTCAGTACATTTTCATTAATCTTCTTAGCTGTCCATGGTATTCTCAACATTTTTCTGTAAAACCACATTTCTACAGACTCCAGTGATTTTCTTGTCTGTTGTCCTATTGTCCTTGATTCACATCCATATATTAAGACTGGCTCTACATAACATTTAAGAACTCTTTTTCCCCCCTCCATCATCATCATCATCATGTGCCATACCGATTGGCGTAGGTGATCATGTCCCTCCACAATCTTTTATCTACAGTGCATCGTATCAGTTCTGTTGTTGACTGTTTTCCATGCCATGACACCAAGCTATCCAGTATTTTCTCTCTTTGTCGTCCTCGATCTCTCTTTCCTTTTATGTTGCCAGTTGTAACCAAGTATTCCAACTTTCCTCTTCTCATGATGTGCCCGAAAAATGTTGATTGCTTCTTTCTGATGTTTTTAAGAGCTTCTTTTTTGTGTGGCCTCTTTGAGAACTTCCTCATTGGTCTTTTAGCTGTCCGGGGAACTTTCAACATTCTTCTGAGAAATCCCATCTCTGTGGCCTCTAATCGTCTTTTCATTTGTTTGTCTACTGTCCATGATTCGCTTCCATAGGTAAGAATTGGTTCTATATAGCACCGATGAACTCTCTTTCTCATTTATAACATTATTAAACTCTATAATAATATTAATTTATTATTATTTGTCTCCAGTTTAAACCATTGGAAACTGCTATTCGTGCCGTTTCGTCCTATAAATGTTTGTCTGCAACGCAAGTATTAAACCTTACTCTATCCGGGAGATACTTGTCTTAATAGGAAAATACAGATATACAATTTATTCCCGAGCTGTGATCGCAGCCCTATGCTATAGTCATGAAAGCACTTGCGTGAAAGACATCATCAATGATTGCTAATGTTTTTTCTTAGCTGAGCTGGCAGTGTTCCTTAGCGTCTGGCCTCTTGTGGCAAGGCGCTGTGCCACTGAGTACGGGTTCGATCCTGCTTCGGATCATATATTGTTCTGTATGTTTTTGTTTTTGTTGTTGATTATTTGTCATTGTTTTCCGAGTGCTGTAAACATACCTTTTCCTCTGAAATAACTCTTCTTTGCTAGTCTGGACAGCACTTCAAATGAGGTGTCTAATTATAGCAGCACATCTTATCTGTATTTGATCAGTCGCGATGTTTGTAGCCAATCAATCCGGCTACAAAAATAGGAACCAGGCGCTCAGAGTTTGGGAAACCATTAATCCCAAGGAAGGGCGTTAACTCTCCCAAAGCTTCAGCCAGTCTTAACTGTTTCCTGTTTCTCTAGCGTCATCTAACAGTGACGTTATTTACATACTTCCGTGCCAGGACTTTTTCCGAGACAGTCGTGCACTTTTTTATTAGTTTATTTAATTTTGGTTTCGTGCCAGGATTTGATTTACTAAATACTCCATACTCCCCACAATGTGTACCAAACTCAAGATTAATTATTTCCATGATAGCGTTTGTGACAAGTTTTCTACGCGAATTATCTAGACTTTATTCATAAAGTCAATAAAGAAAATGTAAAAAAAGAAATAAGTGGTGTGATAACATCTTTACACAGGTAATTATCATCAGTTTTACAGCCGCTTTGCATTTATGTGCATCTTGAGTTATCAGTAAGCCTACGTAAAGCTGTTACCATACCAGTTTTTATTTTTCTATTTTCATTATTGTCATCAGCTTTACAGCAGCTTCGCATTTCTATACATCATGGTGCCTTGACCTCATGGTGCCTTGACCTCATGGTGCTTTGACATCATGGTGCCTTGACCTCATGGTGCCTTGACCTCATGGTGCCTTGACCTCTGTCAAAGAGTCATCGTTTGTTTTCTTCATGAGATTGGACATCTCCAATTTATCATCATCATCATCGAGTGCCATCTCCGCGCCGAATGTTGGTTATCATGGAGCGCCATTCTGTTCTGTCTCTTGCTTTGATGGTGCAGGTAGTCATAGGCTGGTTTGTCCATCTTTTGATGTTACTCGTCCATGTTAGTCATGGTCTGCCTCTGCCTCTTTTACCTTGTTAGCAATTTATCATCTTCACCAAATATATACACCGAGAGTCTCTACACAGAAAACACAATAACGCAGGGAAATTAAATTGAAAGATATAATAACAAATGTCAATAAAATAAGTCGCTATGTAGTTTAGGCTGCTCATTGTTATATTTTCTACTGTTTTGTCAATTGTTCCAGCTGAAGACCTACTCGAGCCGCAACGTCGTTTTTATACCTAGTGTTGTCCCTCTAACATCAGATGGAAGATGCACCACAGAAATAAAAAGCAGAATAGCTCAGGCCAAAATAGCATTTCAGAAAATGAAAACTATCTTATGCAACAAATCTATGTCAATAGAAATGAGAAAGAGAGTTCATCGGTGCTATATAGAACCAATTCTGACCTATGGAAGCGAATCGTGGACAGTAGACAAACAAATGAAAAGACGATTAGAGGTCACAGAGATGGGATTTCTCAGAAGAATGTTGAAAGTTCCCTGGACAGCTAAAAAGACCAATGAGAAAGTTCTCAAAGCGGCCAACACAAAAAGGCAGCTCCTAAAAAGAATTAGAAAGAAACAATCAACATTTTTCGGGCACATCATGAGAAGAGGAAAGTTGGAATACTTGATTACAACTGGCAATATAAAAGCAAAGAGAGATCGCGGACGACAAAGAGAGAAAATACTGGATAGCTTGGTGTCATGGCATGGAAAACAGTTAACAACAGAACTGATACGATGCACTGTAGATAGAAGATTGTGGAAGGATATGATCGCCTACACCAACCAGTAAGGCACATGATAATGATGATGTTGTCCCTCTGCTTTGTAAAGCTGTAACGATATGATTTTTATTGCCTCTTTTTTTTCTCTCCATCTTTCATTTTATAATGTTATTTACAATAGTCCCCTATTTGTATGCATTTACCACGACTCTGAGATTACCAAAGAAAGTGAGACAGAAAACACGGGACGGAACAAATGATAGAAAAATGCTTGGAATCAAATGACATTTTGGAATCCTGACTTACAATACAAAGTACCTTGGGTGAGATTAATAAAGGAGCCAGTAGTGGGGTGTGATAAACACTCCAAGGTATGGTGACAGCTTTACAAGGAAGGAACACAACACAAAGTATTGTGTCAGTAGACGTTTCGGCCTGTGGTCTTCTTCAGAATACAAGGACAACAACAACAAACAGTGAAGCACAATTATCTATAACTACATGCTGGATGATAAAGTATAGGAAGAGGTGGACGGAGAGAGGAAAAGTAGGATGGTGAGATAAGAAAAGAGAGAGATATATGTTACATGAGGGGAGGTAGGATGTGTGTAGAGAGAGATATATGTTACATGAGGGGAGGTAGGATGTGTGTAGAGAGAGAGATATATGTTACATGAGGGGAGGTAGGATGTGTGTAGAGAGAGATATATGTTACATGAGGGGAGGTAGGATGTGTGTAGAGAGAGATATATGTTACATGAGGGGAGGTAGGATGTGTGTAGAGAGAGAGATATATGTTACATGAGGGGAGGTAGGATGTGTGTAGAGAGAGATATATGTTACATGAGGGGAGGTAGGATGTGTGTAGAGAGAGATATATATGTTACATGAGGGGAGGTAGGATGTGTGTAGAGAGAGAGATATGTTACATGAGGGGAGGTAGGATGTGTGTAGAGAGAGATATATGTTACATGAGGGGAGGTAGGATGTGTGTAGAGAGAGATATATGTTACATGACGGGAGGTAGGATGTGTGTAGAGAGAGATATATGTTACATGAGGGGAGGTAGGATGTGTGTAGAGAGAGATATATGTTACATGACGGGAGGTAGGATGTGTGTAGAGAGAGATATATGTTACATGACGGGAGGTAGGATGTGTGTAGAGAGAGATATATGTTACATGACGGGAGGTAGGATGTGTGTAGAGAGAGATATAAAATCGTAAGATTCGAAAACGAGGAGCTCGAAACTAAAGAGTGAAATAAAAATAGTAAAAAGTAAATAAAGTATCTATAAAAGTAAAATAGTAAAAAGTAAATAAAGTAACTATAAAAGTAAAATAGTAAAAAGTAAATAATGTATCTATAAAAGTAAAATAGTAAAAAGTAAATAAAGTAACTATAAAAGTAAAATAGTAAAAAGTAAATAAAGTAACTATAAAAGTAAAATAGTAAAAAAGTAAATAATGTATCTATAAAAGTAAAATAGTAAAAAGTAAATAAAGTAACTATAAAAGTAAAATAGTAAAAAGTAAATAAAGTAACTATAAAAGTAAAATAGTAAAAAGTAAATAATGTAACTATAAAAGTAAAATAGTAAAAAGTAAATAAAGTAACTATAAAAGTAAAATAGTAAAAAGTAAATAATGTATCTATAAAAGTAAAATAGTAAAAAGTATAGTATCAAACTTGCTACCAGCTTTACCGCAGCATTGCAATTATTTGCCTGTTCTCTGAGCTTAATAAAACTTGACTTTTAGACTGGCGGGTGTGAGGGTGGTTTGGCGTACGCCACTTTCGATCCGAGACTCACTAAACGTGAGGTAATTTACATAAAGTAATGACTTTCTGTGTCCTGTCATCTAGTTCAGGAGACGCCAGCAGAGGAAGGTCATCGGGTCGAGCAATGACATCTAATGTCGTACTGGGAAACTAAATTTAATTTGAGCGTCCTTCAGATGTGGGCCGGAGACACGCGAGCACACCAGGATTGTCACTGACTAGATTAGCGGTTATCAACCTGGGGATTCATGAAGCCTTCACTTTGTTAAACACATTCACTCACAGGGGATTCATGAAGCCTTCACTTTACTGAACATATTCAATCACAGGGGATTCATGAAGCCTTCACTTTACTGAACACATTCAATCACAGTGAATTCATGAAGCCTTCACTTTACTGAACACATTCACTTACGGTGAATTCATGAAGCCTTCACTTAACTGAACACATTCACTCATAGGGAATTCATAACGCCTTCAATTTATTGAACACATTCACTCACACGGGATTCATGAAGCCTTCACTTTACTGAACACATTCACTCTCATGGGATTCATGAAGCCTTCACTTTGCTGAACACATTAACTCACAGGGGATTCATAGAGCTTTCACTTTGCTGAACACATTAACTCACAGGGGATTCACAAAGCTTTCACTTTGATGAACACATTCAATCACAGGGGATTCATGAAGCTTTCACTTTGATGAACACATTCAATCACAGGGGATTAATGGAGCCTTCACTTTGATGAACACATTCAATCACAGGGGATTAATGGAGCCTTCACTTTGATGAACACATTCAATCACAGGGGAGTCATGAAGCTTTCACTTTGATGAACACATTCAATCACAGGGGATTAATGGAGCCTTCACTTTGATGAACACATTCAATCACAGGGGATTAATGGAGCCTTCACTTTGATGAACACATTCAAGCACATGGGATTAATGGAGCCTTCACTTTGATGAACACATTCAATCACAGGGGATTCATGGAGCCTTCACTTTGATGAACACATTCAATCACAGGGGATTAATGGAGCCTTCACTTTGCTGAACACATTCACTCACATGGGATTCATGGAGCCTTCACTTTGCTGAACACATTCACTCACATGGGATTCATGGAGCCTTCACTTTGCTGAACACATTCACTCACATGGGATTCATGGAGCCTTCACTTTAATGAACACATTCAATCAAATTATTACATAAACTGTGTATTTTCTTTCTTGTAAGAGTCAGGCGCTCTGACTTAAAGTGATTTGACTTGTTCTCTACATGTTCCTTCCTTGGCTTGACGATGACGGCTTGTGATACTGGCTACTTCTCTGCTTCTGTCGTATTCGGTAACGGCTATATCTAGTTGGATTCTCTTTTTGTCTTCATCTTTCCTTTCTCTGCTTTTTAGTGTTGAGGGGAGATTCTGTTTGCGGTCTTTTCTTCTTCTATTGACATTCCTTACTGTTAAGTTTCCTGGTGTTTCTATTTTTCTGCCAGTTATTTTTCGTTGCTTGCTTTTCGTCTGATGTGTTCACAGTGTTTATTGAAGTTTTGTTGTGTTGTGTTTTGATCTTTCTGCCTTAATACGTGATCAAACCATTTTATCCTTTGCTTTTGATATATTCTATACATAAATGCTCATGATTTCCAGCACAATTGTCCATTTCCTTTATTTAAAAAAAATATTTCTACTGATACTTTTCTGATACCTTGACTAATAGATTTGCGATTTCTATTTTGATATCTGCCGATTCATTAAACAGAATGTCCCACAACCTTAAATGTTTTGATGACGTCATTAGTTTTGTTGTAGTAACAGTTATCACGTGACATGAAAGTGTGCAACAAATAAAGCTCATGAACACTCACATAAATGATTCTTCTATTAATTAAGTCTTCATCACATTTCTTTACATGCCATCATCAATTGAATTTGTATAAACAAAATACAAGCCAGTAAACAGCTTTGAGACGCCAAACAGGAAACAGCGGCATAATTTGATATGTATAGCAAAAGTTATACAGGAATCTTAAGTCTATAATGTATAGTTTATTGTATAAAGGAGAGCATACATGTGTTCTTCATCTTCTGTTATTCCATCACATACCTTCTTTGTTCTCATGTGTTCTAACAGCACTTTAATATTCCTTACTCCCCATCTACTACCGCGAAAACGTTCTTTGTTCTCCGTGTGCTGTAATTGCTACATGAACTTTCTTTGTATCTCATTTTCTGCTGATACTTGTAAGCCTAATGTTTCAACATCAATAGTTTCTTTATCCAGAAACAAGTTTATTTCTCCATTTTGAATGCTTTCTTCATCTAACAGCAATAGTTACTCAACCAGTTTTAATGCTTTCTTCATCTAACAGCTATAGTTACTCAACCTGTTTTAATGCTTTCTTCATCTAACAACTATAATTACTCAACCAGTTTTAATAAATGCTTTCTTCATCTAACAGCAATAGTTACTCAACCTGTTTTAATGCTTTCTTCATCTAACAACTATAGTTACTCAACCAGTTTTAATGCTTTCTTCATCTAACAGCAATAGTTACTCAACCAGTTTTAATGCTTTCTTCATCTAACAACTATAGTTACTCAACCAGTTTTAATAAATGCTTTCTTCATCTAACAGCAACAGTTACTCAACCAGTTTTAATGCTTTCTTCATCTAACAACTATAGTTACTCAACCAGTTTTAATGCTTTCTTCATCTAACAACTATAGTTACTCAACCAGTTTTAATGCTTTCTTCATCTAACAGCTATAGTTACTCAACCAGTTTTAATGCTTTCTTCATCTAACAACTATAGTTACTCAACCAGTTTTAATAAATGCTTTCTTCATCTAACAGCAACAGTTACTCAACCAGTTTTAATGCTTTCTTCATCTAACAGCTATAGTTACTCAACCAGTTTTAATGCTTTCTTCATCTAACAGCTATAGTTACTCAACCAGTTTAATGCTTTCTTCATCTAACAGCTATAGTTACTCAACCAGTTTTAATAAATGCTTTCTTCATCTAACAGCAACAGTTACTCAACCAGTTTTAATAAATGCTTTCTTCATCTAACAGCTATAGTTACTCAACCAGTTTTAATGCTTTCTTCATCTAACAGCTATAGTTACTCAACCAGTTTTAATGCTTTCTTCATCTAACAGCTATAGTTACTCAACCAGTTTTAATGCTTTCTTCATCTAACAGCAACAGTTACTCAACCAGTTTTAATAAATGCTTTCTTCATCTAACAGCTATAGTTACTCAACCAGTTTTAATGCTTTCTTCATCTAACAGCTATAGTTACTCAACCAGTTTTAATAAATGCTTTCTTCATCTAACAGCAATAGTTACTCAACCAGTTTTAATAAATGCTTTCTTCATCTAACAGCAATAGTTACTCAACCAGTTTAATGCTTTCTTCATCTAACAACTATAGTTACTCAACCAGTTTAATGCTTTCTTCATCTAACAGCAATAGTTACTCAACCAGTTTTAATAAATGCTTTCTTCATCTAACAGCTATAGTTACTCAACCAGTTTTAATGCTTTCTTCATCTAACAGCTATAGTTACTCAACCAGTTTTAATAAATGTCTTCTTCATCTAACAGCTATAGTTACTCAACCAGTTTTAATGCTTTCTTCATCTAACAGCTATAGTTACTCAACCAGTTTTAATAAATGCTTTCTTCATCTAACAGCAATAGTTACTCAACCAGTTTTAATAAATGCTTTCTTCATCTAACAGCTATAGTTACTCAACCAGTTTTAATAAATGCTTTCTTCATCTAACAGCAATAGTTACTCAACCAGTTTTAATAAATGTCTTCTTCATCTAACAGCTATAGTTACTCAACCAGTTTTAATGCTTTCTTCATCTAACAGCAATAGTTACTCAACCAGTTTTAATAAATGCTTTCTTCATCTAACAGCTATAGTTACTCAACCAGTTTTAATGCTTTCTTCATCTAACAGCTATAGTTACTCAACCAGTTTTAATAAATGCTTTCTTCATCTAACAGCTATAGTTACTCAACCAGTTTAATGCTTTCTTCATCTAACAGCAATAGTTACTCAACCAGTTTTAATGCTTTCTTCATCTAACAGCTATAGTTACTCAACCAGTTTTAATGCTTTCTTCATCTAACAGCTATAGTTACTCAACCAGTTTTAATGCTTTCTTCATCTAACAGCTATAGTTACTCAACCAGTTTTAATAAGTAATCCAACAACAAGAGTTTATTATTCCTGTCCTAACAGTTTTCTCATTCAATAATAATCGTTTACTTATGAACAACAACACTTCAGTTGCCTCATCCAACAAATTCTACCTATCCAACAAGTTAAACTGCCAAACAACAGTTGCCTCATCCAACAAATTCTACCTATCCAACAAGTTAAACTGCCAAACAACAGTTGCCTCATCCAACAAATTCTACCTATCCAACAAGTTAAACTGCCAAACAACAGTTGCCTCATCCAACAAATTCTACCTATCCAACAAGTTAAACTGCCCAACAACAGTTGCCTCATCCAACAATAGTTACCTATACAACCACAAGTTAAATTCCCCAAAAAACAGTTGCCTCATCCAACAATAGTTACCTATACAACCACAAGTTAAATTCCCCAAAAAACAGTTGCCTCATCCAACAATAGTTACTTATTGAACAAGTTAATCAGCTCAGCAACAGTTGCCTCATCCAACAATAGTTACTTATTGAACAAGTTAATCAGCTCAGCAACAGTTGCCTCATCTAACAAGTTGCCTTATCCAACAACCGTTTTCATGGTCTCAGTGATATTCCTGACAACTCGGTCTGGACAATCTCGATCTTGCGTAAACTTGGAAAATGAATTTCAACCCAAACTGAATGTCTTATAAGAAAATATTGATGCTTATTGTTCAATGTCTTGTAAGAAAATATTGATACTTATTGTTCAATGTCTTGTAAGAAAATATTGATGCTTATTGTTCAATGTCTTATAAGAAAATATTGATGCTTATTGTTCAATGTCTTGTAAGAAAATTTTGACACTTATTGTTCAATGTCTTGTAAGAAAATATTGACACTTATTGTTCAATGACTTGTAAGAAAATATTGACACTTATTGTTCAATGTCTTGTAAGAAAATATTGACACTTATTCTTCAATGTCTTGTAAGAAAATATTGACACTTATTGTTCAATGTCTTGTAAGAAAATATTGACACTTATTGTTCAATGTCTTATAAAAAAAAATAGTGATGCTTATTCTTGAATAAGCAAATTGTAATGCTTAAAAAAAAAAGTAAAGTACCCCCGTCACGCCAAGTGGCGTATAGGAAATATGGTGTTAGTGACCATAATTTTTACAGACCTTCGGCACATGATTTTTGGGGTAATGTGGTCGGTATTACGCCCGTGCCGCTTTACTTTCCCAGAAAAAAAGATTGGATAAAAGGGCGTGCTAATTATGGGTATTGGCCTGGTCTTTATATGCGTGTCGCTAAGAGTGATTATGGGTCAATGATTATGTCTCCACACAACTTTCTGTCTCAACATATGTTTATCTATTCTCATACTGACTTTCCACCAAACAATTCTCAACAGACATTTGTCACCTTTCCTCTGTTTCTCTCTATCTTTTCTCCCTCGATTGTTCCAGTCGTCATGATATGTTTCAAGTATCCCTTTATGAAAACATAGCTTAAAAATGGTTATCTTCTCTTGCTTATTATCTTTTCTCTGTTTCTATCTTTTCTTCCCTCATTTGTTCTAGGCATCACGATGTGTTCCAAGTCTTTCCTTTACCACTGAATGAACAAAAATGTCACCGTTCCTTCTCATCTGAGAGCAATCTTTCATCATATCTTGCCGCAAGTGGACTATTCTCAAAATTATCTTTTTAGCTGTTCGTGTTGTTCTACCTCCATGCTTTTCTATCTCAATGTAGTTCCATATCAATGTTGTTCTATATCAATGTTGTTCTATATCAATGTTGTTCTATATCAATGTTGTTCTATCTCAATGTAGTTCTATATCAATGTTGTTCTATATCAATGTTGTTCTATATCAATGTTGTTCTACCTCAATATCGATCCATCGCAATGTTGTTCTATATCAATGTTGCTCTATATCAATGTCTATCCATTTCAATGCTTTTCTATCTCAAAGTTTTCTATTTCAATGCTGTTCTATATCATTGTTCTATCTTAATGATGTTCTGTCTGAATGTGGTTCCGTAATACCACACCTCCGTGGCCTTCCTTATCTGTCTGTCGAGAAGTCACTTCTCTTTCTCAACACTGGCTACACATTACAATGAGAACTCTTTAGTTCTTTATAAAGAACTCGGAATATTTCACCAGTCAACAACACAATGCCATTTAAGTTCACTTATTTTGTATTACGTTCACCTTTTCCTCAACCTCGTTAGTTGACCTTCAGTTAGGGTCAAGGTCTTCGCTACTGAGTTCGTGTACCTGAGTTAAGGCCAACTTGAGAGCTTTTGTTTTGTATGTGCTTCATACTGGGGAACGCACTGAGGAGGGTATCTATGGTTTGTCCGTTGTGCAATGGCGATTGGCTGCCTATGGAATTGCCCGTTGTTCAATGACGATTATCTGTTTATGGAATTGCCCGTTTTTCAATGACGATTATCTGTCTATGGAATTGCCCGTTGTTCAATGACGATTATCTGTCTATGGAATTGCCCGTTGTACAATGACGATTATCTGTCTATGGAATTGCCCGTTGTACAATGACGATTATCTGTCTATGGAATTGCCCGTTGTTCAATGACGATTATCTGTCTATGGAATTGCCCGTTGTTCAATGACGATTATCTGTCTATGGAATTGCCCGTTGTTAAATGACGATTATCTGTCTATGGAATTGCCCGTTGTTCAATGACAATTATCTGTCTATGGAATTGCCCGTTGTTCAATGACGATTATCTATCTATGGAATTGCCCGTTGTTCAATGACGATTATCTGTCTATGGAATTGCCCGTTGTACAATGACGATTATCTGTCTATGGAATTGTCCGTTGTACAATGACGATTATCTGTTTATGGAATTGCCCGTTGTACAATGACGATTATCTGTCTATGGAATTGCCCGTTGTACAATGACGATTATCTGTCTATGGAATTGCCCGTTGTACAATGACGATTATCTGTCTATGGAATTGCCCGTTGTACAATGACGATTATCTGTCTATGGAATTGCCCGTTGTTCAATGACGATTATCTGTCTATGGAATTGCCCGTTGTTCAATGACGATTATCTGTCGACTAAACTTAACTAATGTTGTGTTACGTCACCATTAACACTGTGTAATTTAAAGCACCAAGTAATTTAAAACACCAAGTAATTTAAAACACCAAGTGTACACAGATGCCCATTCACTGATTTAATGAGATCAGGGCACAACATTGATTGATGAACCCTTCTGCTGTTGACAAGATATTCACCCACGGAATCGCTTCTTCACGCACCCGAAAATAATAAATGGGTACCCACAATTTTTTTGTTGGAAGAGGACATAATGTTGCAGTGCTGACTACGTGACCCTACAAGGTGCGGATGATAAAAGATTGTGAGCACTAAACCCCCACAAGGTGCGGATGTTAAAAGATTGTGAGCACTAAACCTCCACAAGGTGCGGATGTTAAAAGATTGTGAGCACTAAACCCCCACAAGGTGCGGATGTTAAAAGATTGTGAGCACTAAAACCCACAAGGTGCGGATGTTAAAAGATTGTGAGCACTAAACCCCCACAAGGTGCGGATGTTAAAAGATTGTGAGCACTAAACCCCCACAAGGTGCGGATGTTAAAAGATTGTGAGCACTAAACCCCCACAAGGTGCGGATGTTAAAAGATTGTGAGCACTAAACCCCCACCAGGTGCGGATGTTAAAAGATTGTGAGCACTAAACCCCCACAAAGTGCGGATGTTAAAAGATTGTGAGCACTAAACCCCCACAAGGTGCGGATGTTAAAAGATTGTGAGCACTAAACCCCCACAAGGTGCGGATGATAAAAGATTGTGAGCACTAAACCCCCACAAGGTGCGGATGATAAAAGATTGTGAGCACTAAACCCCCACAAGGTGCGGATGATAAAAGATTGTGAGCACTAAACCCCCACAAGGTGCGCATGTTAAGAGATTGTGAGCACTAAACCCCCACAAAGTGTGCATGGCACTGAACCCAACATTCACTAAACGTCATACTCTGGACATGATGTTCTTTCCTCTTTCTTCTTATTATTTAATAGTAATATCAGTTTTTTATTTTATTAATAAGAAGAAGAATGTACTATACCTTGTTACTGAACAAGAACAACTTTTATTTCACTTTATAAAAGAACTCTATTTTTCTCTAGATTCTCGAGGGGGATTTTGGAGCACCTATGGGCCGGTCTGTGTGCAGAACACGTAGTCTTCACAGCTAGAACACGTAGTTTTTTCCCAACCAGAACATGTTGTCTTCACAGGTAGAACATGTAGTCTTCTTAACAACTAGAACACGTAGTCTTCACAGCTGGAACTCGTAGTCTTCTTCACAGCCTGAACACGTTGTCTTCACAGGTAGAACATGCAGTCTTCTTAACAACTAGAACACGTAGTCTTCTTCACAGCTAGAACACGTAGTCTTCACAGCAAGAACACGTAGTCTTCTTCACAGCTAGAACACGTAGTCTTCACAGCTAGAATACGTAGTCTTATTCACAGCTAGAACACGTAGTCTTCACAACAAGAGCACACCACACGACCGTCCCTATATTGATTTCTTCAAGAATGTGATAGGTGTATGGTAGGCACAATTTAAATGCCAGTGGCAATCCCCCGTGTCTGATGACAGTATCGGCTGAATTACAACAGTTCCAGTGGAGGGGGAAATATGGACTGACTGCTCGTTAAACTCGAATAATACGAGAACACAAACGAGTTTAATAAGCACTCAGAAAACATACGAGTTCATTACATTGAAATTACTTGCCTATTAAATCGTACCTTGACGATGGAAGTTGATTATAGTATATACTTGAGTGGGGTATTTTATTTACTCATATCCACAATAATACTCTTAGTTAGGGAAACTTCAAAGTAAAAGTCAAAATCATATTCTCAAAGAGGTGTTTGCTTGGTCTATGTTTGGACAATGACTTATTATTTTATCTATTTTCTCAGTTACGAACAAAAATTTTTAATTTTCTGTAATTCTTTTAATCTTCAAAATTCCCATTTCTTCCCCTCCTTTCTCTATTCTCCCGCACATCGAATATCCTTAACTCCTCCATTATCTATTCTCCCGCACATCAAATATCCTTTTCTCCTCCGTTGAAGCTCATCCAAGGTGAGCCGAATGGGTCAGAGCGACATGTGTCAATCTTGAGCCAGCCCCTACGCCCAAACGAACAGTCTATATAACTAGGCCATGCAGCCAAACGAACAGTCTATATAACTAGACCATGCAGCCAAACGAACAGTCTATATAACAAAGCCATATAGCCAAACGAACAGTCTATATAACTAGGCCATATAGCCAAACGAACAGTCTATATAACTAGGCCATGCAGCCAAACGAATAGTCTATATAACTAGGCCATGCAGCCAGACGAACAGTCTATATAACTAGGCCATACAGCCAAACGAACAGTCTATATAACTAGGCCACATAGCCAAACGAACAGTCTATATAACTAGGCCATACAGCCAAACGAACAGTCTATATAACTAGGCCATATAGCCAAACGAACAGTCTATATAACTAGGTCATGCAGCCAAACGAACAGTCTATATAACTAGGCCATGCAGCCAAACGAACAGTCTATATAACCAGGCCATGCAGCCAAACGAACAGTCTATATAACTAAGCCATGCAGCCAAACGAACAGTCTATATAAACAGGCCATATAGCCAAACGAACAGTCTATATAACTAGGCTATGCAGCCAAACGAACAGTCTATATAACTAGGCCATATAGCCAAACGAACAGTCTATATAACTAGGCCATGCAGCCAAACGAACAGTCTATATAACTAGGCCATGCAGCCAAACGAACAGTCTATATAACTAGACCATGCAGCCAAACGAACAGTCTATATAACTAGGCCATATAGCCAAACGAACAGTCTATATAACTAGGTCATGCAGCCAAACGAACAGTCTATATAACTAGGCCATGCAGCCAAATGAACAGTCTATATAACCAGGCCATGCAGCCAAACGAACAGTCTATATAACTAGGCCATGCAGCCAAACGAACAGTCTATATAAACAGGCCATATAGCCAAACGAACAGTCTATATAACTAGGCCATGCAGCCAAACGAACAGTCTATATAACTAGGCCATATAGCCAAACGAACAGTCTATATAACTAAGCCATGCAGCCAAACGAACAGTCTATATAACTAGGCCATGCAGTCAAACGAACAGTCTATATAACTAGACCATGCAGCCAAACGAACAGTCTATATAACTAGGCCATACAGCCAAACGAACAGTCTATATAACTAGGCCATACACCCAAACGAACAGTCTATATAACTAGGCCATACACCCAAACGAATAGTCTATATAACTAGACCATACAGCCAAATGAACAGTCTATATAACTAGGCCACACAGTCTACGAACAGAGTATAAACAGATCATACAGCCTAACGAACAGAGTATAAACAGATCATACAGCCTAACGAACAGAGTATAAACAGATCATATAGCCTAACGAACAGAGTATAAACAGATCATACAGCCTAACGAACAGAGTATAAACAGATCATATAGCCTAACGAACACAGTATAAATCATGTCATACAGCCTAACGAACAGCCTATAAACAGATCATATAGCCTAACGAACAGTTTATAAACAGATCTTACAGCCTAACGAATAGAGTATAAAACATGTCATACAGTCCAATGAACAGCTTATTTGGAACCTTCAGTAAGGACCTTATATATGCGAGTTCCCAGAAGGAAGGTGTGGATCAGCCGAAACACGGATGTTGTAAAATGTGTTATTATATAACATGTTCTTCAATATTCTCTTGTATATGATTCCTTTGTTTTCTCTCTTCATTTAACGCAATAAGCATCTGTTGTGTTTTATTTGTTTATTCTGTATACAGCAACTTCGCTTCATCTCGAACTGTTGCTTCATCTCGCAATTTTTCTTCATTTCGAACTGTTGAGACACGTACGTTGCTACTTAATTAAATCACTCCCCCTACTTAGAACATTCTTCGGAACATATTTTTGTCTGTCTACGTGTAAGCAGAAAACTGTCAAATAATCTACATTTATCTTACATTAAAACATAAAATCAATGTGATTTTTTATATGTTTATTTTGCTAAATCACAAATTAGAAATCACAGGAGGAAAAACGTTTAAAGCGCTCTTACGGAAAACTATATGAACAAGAAAACTTGACTTACATATATTCTATATGTAGATAACATCACGGTTGTACGCACATGTGTATGTAATCTCCACACGTGACCGCTGTTTGGACTGAGACAGTACTCTCAGGCACGGTCAGTGTATACAAGTGTAGGAAATCTAGACAAGCGCGGTAATTTGAGCCCTAGTAATCAGAGAAACCAGATATGTTTATAACTTTTAATCTAAGTCTACGTCAGTTGACGAACAGGGTCAAATACAACAGGCTGGCAATGATATTCTCTGGTCTTGTAGGCTACACGTTGTGACATTTCATGTTTGGACGTTGTTTATGTTCTCATTATGGGGACTAGGTGTGGGTGAAATTAATGAGATTGATAACTCTCAATGATAACATTTTTACAGACCTGTTTGAAGAGTTCTAGTGCTGCTTGAAATCATTTCTCCACTTTGTGTAACAAGAGTCAAAGGAGTCAGTAGTGGGGTGTAATATACATAGGTCCACCCTAACAAAAGTCAAAGGAGCCAGTAGTGAGGTGTAACGTATATAGGTCCACCCTAACAAAAGTCAAAGGAGTAAGTAGTGGGGTGTAACGTATATAGGTCCACCTTAACAAAAGTCAAAGGAGTAAGTAGTGGGGTGTAACGTATATAGGTCCACCTTAACAAAAGTCAAAGGAGCCAGCAGTGGGGTGTAACGTATATAGGTCCACCTTAACAAAAGTCAAAGGAGCCAGCAGTGGGGTGTAACGTATATAGGTCCACCTAACAAAAGTCAAAGGAGCCAGCAGTGGGTGTAACGTATATAGGTCCACCCTAACAAAAGTCAAAGGAGCCAGCAGTGGGGTGTAACGTATATAGGTCCACCCTAACAAAAGTCAAAACTGAGTAAGGATCAGCTAGTTCTTTTTTTCTTTTTTGCACTTCATCGGAATTAAAGTCAGTTTAATACTTTTGAGTAATCGAAATATTACAATTATTAAAGATATCGAACAAATAACAATTATTGCCATGGCTGTATTCAAAGATGTACAAAAACATCTGCATAGAATACAAATAGCTGTTGCTCTTAATGATTGTGTCAACATTGTATTTCTTGCTTCTTTTGCCCATCTGCTGTTACCTTGTCGTGTGGCACAATAAACAAGGAATGTATAATCTAATTTGATGTCTGCAGATATTCTTGGAGAAACAGCAAAGATAAAGATAAAGGGGGTAGACATGGAAGACAAGGAAGCTATGGACAAAATATTAAAAGAATGGCAAGAAACAGAACGGCTTGGAGAGTATTTGTTGATGCCCTATGCTGTGTAGATAGCCGCGATAGCTCAGTGGTTAGTGAACTGGACTTCAAAAGACAAGAGGTAGGGTTCGATTCCTACCGACGACTTCCGGTTCACCCAGCCTTTAATGGGTACCGGATTTTTTTCTGGAAAAGTAAAGCTGCACGGGCGTAATACCGACCACATTGCCCCAAAAATCATGTGCCGAAAATCTGTAAAATTTATGGTCACTAACACCATGTTTTCTTTACGCCACTTGGCGTGACGGGGGTACTTTACTTTACTTTTACTATGCTGTGTATGGAGCTGAAAGGAAGAATGTAGATGTATTGCTTGCTATTTTTAGTCACTATTTTTAGATGTATTGTCATTCTTCAGCGTATGTGGACACTGTTAGAATAGGAATGTTCTGGTTTTGCATGTGTCTTTTATTTCGTATATCCACGTCTTCTTTGGTCTCCCACGTGAGCTCTGTCCACGTGTTGTGAGGCAGAAAGCTATTGATGTTGTTTGGTCAGGTTTCATTTTGTAGCATGTGTCCGAGCCATTTCATTTGTTGTTTGTGTGTGTCTGAATGTACGTATGTGTGTGCTTATATGTATATATCATCATCATCAAGAACAGTGCCTGCTAGCGTAGATGATCATGTCTCTCCACAACTTTCGATCTCGACAGTTATAAATATATATAAAGTACGGTTTATTTAATTCCGATCTGTTCTCAGATTTTCCCATTGGATATTCGATCGATCTTTGTGCTGTTTGTTACCTATCTCAAGAACCTTATTTCGCACATATCTTCTGTGTGTGAGATTTGTTCAAATGGGCATGTTTGACATTGGTAGCATAAAATTGATATGAAAATGCTATTTATCACTTGTGTCATTTATTTCTTAGCTGGTAACGAGATCTTTGGATGTCTTAAAAGCGGAGACAGTTGATAGTTGATAACCTTTGCTCTCTGTACTCGTGTTTCGCTCTCACTGTTAGTGCTTCTGTCCTCTGTTAATATTCTGCCCCAGTATCTGAATTATCAGACTTGAATAATTTGAGTATTGCTTATATTAACGTTTATATTTCCCCTTTTATTTTTTTCATTATTTCTGTTTTGGTTGCGTTAATTTTCAAACTACATTCTTTGCATTGTTCAGGGCTAACATAAGTGCACAGAACTAAAACTCATTTTGCAAGTGAGTGAACCACACAGAGATGTTATCCCAAAACGTGTCACCATAGGACATTTGTATAAGACAAACATGTAGCACACGTGAAGACAAGGAGCCGAGTTGGCTCAGTGGTTAGTGAAAAGAACAACTAAGTATAAGGGGTCAGGTTCGATCCCGATCGAAAGCTTCTAGGTTCATCCAGCCTTGTAGAGTACCAGATTTTTCAGGAAAGGTACGGCGACCTGACATGATACTGACCAAACCATCAACTAAAGAAAATGTGCCGTTGGCCATCGAAAATTATGGGTACTAAAACCAATCACTGTTTAGACTACTGAGCTTTGGAAAGGAAAAGATAGGAAACTTGGTTACAACTGGCAAAATACAGGGAAAGAGAAATCGATGACGACAAAGAGAGAAGATACTACATAGCTTGCTATCGTGGCATGGTAAACGGTCAACAAAAGAATTATACCTTGCACTGTGGACAGAGAATTGTGGAAGGACATGATCGCCTACGCCAACCAGCACGGCACATGATGATGATGAGATGCTGTACTACAAAGTCAGGTTTTATGTCTTACTGTCTCACCTGTACAGCACCTGTACAAACGTGCCCCTCTGTCGTGTCTCAGTTATGTTGTTGTATAAGTCCTCTACGACCAATAACACCTGTAGCCAATACAGACCACTACGACCAATAACACCTGTAGTCAATACAGACCACAACGACCAATAACACCTGTAGTCAATACAGACCACAACGACCAATAACACCTGTAGCCAATACAGACCACTACGACCAATAACACCTGTAGTCAATACAGACCACAACGACCAATAACACCTGTAGCCAATACAGACCACTACGACCAATAACACCTGTAGCCAATACAGACCACAACTACCAATAACACCTGTAGCCAATACAGACCACTACGACCAATAACACCTGTAGCCAATACAGACCACTACGACCAATAACACCTGTAGCCAATACAGACCACTACGACCAATAACACCTGTAGCCAATACAGACCACTACGACCAATAACACCTGTAGCCAATACAGACCACTACGACCAATAATACGTTGTGGGTATTCCGGTGCACTGGGTTACATGCCTAATGTAACATTAAAAAAGAAAACTATCTTTAAGACACATAGTACCATTGCTGGTGTATGTCGGGGGGCAACGATAGCACCCGAAGGATAAAGGCCGCTTGGTCAAGCAGTCGACACGACGTGTGACTCAGGATTTTTATTTCATCCCCGATAGAAATGTCTACCGCGGGCTTCGAACACCGTACGTCGACTTTTCAGCCAGCGGAACAGTGGTTTTAGCCGCGCGCACCTCAATGTAACAGTGCACAAGTAATTTCCAACAAATGAAAACGTCACTGACCAAACTGTTTGGACTCACAGGTGTTCAAAGAGTGAAAATAACATGTTATTCAAAAATGCCTTAAGTCGAATGTATTGGACTGAATGTCGCAGATTCTTGTAAACGACAACAGAATGCATCTACGCTCATTTAACGTTCTTTTAACAACTTCTGGAGAAGGATACTTTTGTAGAGAAGGAAGAAGAGGAAAGACGATGAGAACTAGAAGGGAAAAGGATGCAATTATGACGATAGAAAGGCTGATGAACAATGAAGATGGAGAAGATAATTCATATTCAGACTGCCTCACAGCACCAGAGCTGGAAATTGTCAGCGACTAACAGCTGATGGCTTGCGCCAGGATCGGTGAACTAGAACCATCCAGACCTTGCTCCACCTCTCCATGGTGCATCCAGCAACAGACTAACCTATCCAGTCTGGCCAAGCGAGTAGGGATCGAAGAGGGAAGACAACCCGGTACTCAAAAATGTCATGCTGAAGTCGGATGTGTTGGGCCGAAAGGCGCAAATATCACAGTTTTACTACAAACAACAACACAACGCAGACACGCCCACTTAACGTCCTTTTAAGGGCGGATGATGAAGATGTATACCCCTTTAGTCATCGGGCGAACGCAAGCAAGCAAGGCCAATTAATGCGGTCACCAATAAATTGTGCCTGGATGTGTTGGTAATACATTTCTAGGGGCCCCAAAGTTGCGTCCAACCGGGTCAATTCAATTTAAATCATGCATTGTAATAATAGCCTGTAGGAATGTGATATTATCTGATCAAATGTTTATCAACGTGGACACCCCACACAAAATGGCATTTACGGTCGTAATTCTAATTTGAAATACAAGTCTAATACAGAACAGAGTTCAGTAAAATTGTGTTTTCAACGCAAAGCAAAGTATTACAAGCATCATCATCATGTGCCATACTGGTTGGCGTAGGCGATCATGTCCTTCCAAAATCTTCTATCTACAGAGCATTGTATCAATTCTGTTGTTGACTGTTTGCCATGCCATGACACCAAACTATCTAGTATTTTCTCTCTTTGTCGTCCTCGATCTCTCTTTTTTCGTATTTTGCCTGTTGTAACCAAGTATTCCAACTTTCCTCTTCTCATGATGTGCCCAAAAAATGTTGTTTGTTTCTGATGTTTTTTAGGAGCTCCTTTTTTGTGTTGGCCTCTGAGAATTTCTTCATTGGTATTTTTAGCTGTCCAGGAAACTTTCAACATTCTTCTGAGAAATCCCATCTCATTACTAGCATAAGTGAAACGACAAAATAATGTATAGAAAAAACGGTATGTTTAAAGTGTTACGTAGTAAGTGTAGGATATTCACATCTCCTTACAATTAGCTTTACTACAGCTTCACATCTCCTTACAATTAGCTTTACTACAGCTTCACATCTCCTTACAATTAGCTTTACTACAGCTTCACATCTCCTTACAATTAGCTTTACTACAGCTTCACATCTCCTTACAATTAGCTTTACTACAGCTTCACATCTCCTTACAATTAGCTTTACTGCAGCTTCACATCTCATTACAATTAGCTTTACTGCAGCTTCACATATCATTACAATTAGCTTTACTACAGCTTCACATATCATTACAATTAGCTTTACTACAGCTTCACATCTCCTTACAATTAGCTTTACTACAGCTTCACATTTCATTACAATTAGCTTTACTACAGCTTCACAATTTGATGCATTTCTTTGCGTTGGCCCTTTTACAGGCATAAATATGGGGAAGCAAAAAAAATTGATGGGTCAGACTTGTGTTATCAATGTCCAACATGGACACTATCTACAGCAATCAATAAGAAAGTGAAATCTCAGCGGAGAGAACATTTTTCAAGCAGAGAATCAAGAAAACAATTACCTCTGCAGTAGAAAGAAACAACAACTAAATAATGTGGTCAAGTGACAATAAACAGCTAGCCACAGCTCAAACGGCTATCAACAGACCAAGTGGGTCAACTGGGGAAAGGATAGATTGGCGGGACATTAGAAACATTCGAAAACACACAATAGAAGAAGCCGAGTGTAGAGCTAAACATCGAAACTATAACTACACCCTAATCTCCACCCCACTTCCAGTCGATAATAGAGCATAAGATCGAAAGTGTCTATTTTATTCACTATTTGATCCAACTAATAAACGTTTCTATGAAAGTGTCTATCTTATTCACTATTTGATCCAACTAATAAACGTTTCTATAAAAGTGTCTATCTTATTCACTATTTGATCCAACTAATAAACGTTTCTATAAAAGTGTCTATCTTATTCACTATTTGATCCAACTAATAAACGTCTCTATAAAAGTGTCTATCTTATTCACTATTTGATCCAACTAATAAACGTTTCTATAAAAGTGTCTATCTTATTCACTATTTGATCCAACTAATAAACGTCTCTATAAAAGTGTCTATCTTATTCACTATTTGATCCAACTAATAAACGTTTCTATAAAAGTGTCTATCTTATTCACTATTTGATCCAACTAATAAACGTTGCTATAAAAGTGTCTATCTTATTCACTATTTGATCCAACTAATAAACGTTTCTATAAAAGTGTCTATCTTATTCACTATTTGATCCAACTAATAAACGTTTCTATAAAAGTGTCTATCTTATTCACTATTTGATCCAACTAATAAACGTTTCTATAAAAGTGTCTATCTTATTCACTATTTGATCCAACTAATAAACGTTTCTATAAAAGTGTCTATCTTATTCACTATTTGATTCAACTAATAAACGTTTCTCACTTCATATGACATGAATTTACCAAGGAAACAGTACACTCCAGCCCTGGTGTACTAGACACTACCGTACCGTATATGATAGACTACTTCATAAATTGCTACAAAACACACTTGGTTGACAACACCTGACAAAACAACTTCTGGTGGTAAATAGAAGTGGCTTTTTCATTGTCGTGGCTTACACTGGTCTTTATGTTTTCAGAATGTTTAATTACAGGAACTTCTTTAGGAAGATTTACGTTCGTGCTACATTCCACGCGCTCCTAGTTCTGCGGAATTTCCTCTAATTTGTCTTCTTGAGCTGCGTTCCCTCGACGTCTATTCCTTGTTACTATTATTAATCATCATCATCATCAAGTACCGGGCCTACTGGCGTAGGTGATCATGTCTCTCCACAACTTTCGATCTCGGCAGTTATTTATCATTTCTGTTGTTGACCTTCCGCCAGGCCATAACTGTCTGTTATTTTTTTCTCTTTGCTTCCCTCTATCTCTTCGTCCCTCAATTGTTCCAGTTGTTACTATATTTTCCAGTTGTTCTCTTCTCATTACATGGCCCAAAAATGATGCTTGTCTCTTCCTAATATTGGAAATTAGCTCTCTTTTTGCTTTGACCTCTCTCATAACATTTTCATTACTCTTCTTAGCTGTCCATGGTACTCTCAACATTCTTCTGTAAAACCACATTTCTACAGACTCCAGTGATTTTCTTGTCTGTTGTCCTATTGTCCATGATTCGCATCCATATGTCAAGAGTGGCTCTACATAACATTTAAGAACTATTTTTCATGTTTCTATTGTCAAAAATTGATTGCATAGTATCTTCCTCATTTTTTGGAAAGCTGTTTTTACACTATTATTTATAGTATAATTAAATTACTATTACAATACTGTAATTAATGTTATTATTATAGGTTACCCACAGTCACATTTAGAGAAGGCCAGATGGCAGATAAAGAAAACCCATGGAAACCTCCACTAGCGTGACGTATTCAGCTATACAAGCTATAGACGGCTGACGTAAATCACCCCCACAACCGCCCATGCTCGCCAAGCTGACAACGTCACGATAGTTGGGTTTTTCATGGTTTCCCTCTCTGCGCTCAGGCCTTCCTGTATAGATGGCTATGTGTCACCAGTCAGGTCATGAAAGAAAGCAACACTAGTATTGGGAGATAGCAACGGGGAGATGATTGTCGAAGACCATGGACAGACTACGTGACGATAATGGATTCTCTATAGAACTTCAACGCCAGGGACCGTAACCCGAGAGGCGTACCTTTCTTTGACCCGTGTCGAAATAAAAGTTACCCCACCTTTATAGCCACATCTAACAGGACCTGAACAAAGAATGGGAACTAAAATTTCAAAGGGCAAAAGTCGTGACTTTTGCATATCTGCTTATCAAACAGAATTTATTTAGGACACATTAAGTAGGTCATTAAGTAAAGAAAACCGTTTAAACTTCTGTGGCATGTTTTATTCTTTGAACGAAGAGTTAAATAAATGCTTAAAAATCATTACGGGTCAGAACTCTCATGGGCTTTTTTTTTTCGACTATGGAGATCTACAATAAAATGAATGTGAATGAACACTCGCTAACCCACTGACGTTCTTACTTACTCACTCTTTCACACATCCACTCAAACCTGCAACACACACATTCATTCACCCAACCATCCAATCATTCACTCACCCACTCACTCATCCATCCACTTAATCAGCCGCCCACTTCACTCACTCACCCACCCACTCACACATCAATCCACTCAACTCACTCACCCACCCACCCACTCACTCGCACACCCACTGGGTGAGATCCGATGTCTAGCCCTCTCTGGGTAATGAGATCCGATGTCTTGCCCTCTCTGGTTAGTGAGATTCGATGTCTTGCCCTCTCTGGGTAGTGAGATCCGATGTCTTGCCTCTCTGGGTGGAGATCCGATGTCTTGCCCTCTCTGGGTAGTGAGATCCGATGTCTTGCCCTCTCTGGGTGGAGATCCGATGTCTTGCCCTCTCTGGGTGGAGATCCGATGTCTTGCCCTCTCTGGGTGGAGATCCGATGTCTTGCCCTCTCTGGTAGTGAGATCCGATGTCTTGCCCTCTCTGGCTAGTGAGATCCGATGTCTTGCCCTCTCTGGGTAGTGAGATCCGATGTTTTTACCCTCTCTGTGTAGTGAGATCCGATGTCTTACCCTCTCTGGGTAGTGAGATCCGATGTCTTACCCTCTCTGGGTAGTGAGATCCGATGTCTAGCCCTTTCTGGTAGTGAGATCCGATGTCTTGCCCTCTCTGGGTAGTGAGATCCGATGTCTTACCCTCTCTGGGTAATGAGATCCGATGTCTAGCCCTCTCCGTTAACGGCAAGAAACAGAAGGCCTTGTGGGCACTCGTACACGTTAAAGAACTCCAGGCAGTTAAAAATCGAAACCAGTGGGCCACAAATGACCGCTGCTCTGGAAAAACTGTCAAACCCACACATGAAGGATCCCAGCCTGTACAACTGGGTCGCCCATGTGTGTCAGGGCTCTGGGAGTTTTCTCGATAATTCGAGGGGAAAATGGCAGCACTGTGGATTCGTCCGGAGTGTTGTGATGATGCACATAGTAACATAAGACAAACACACAAGACGTTATGTGCACATATTGGTCACACCAAGAATCTTCTCAATGTCCATAACGTGACGATGTTTGCAAAGACGGTGTTCATCTCCGAGTGTCTTACATGAAGTAAACAAAATTAATATAAGAAACATTGAAACATACACGAAACTATAAGAACTACCATGTGGCACTTGGTAAAGTGCACAAGTTCACGTGCTGCCTCATTAATAAATAATTATCTCCTCCATTTACACGTTTCTGTCCAATCTCTTAATCTTTCTCCTTTTGCACTCATCCGATCTGCTAATGAGAGGCTGTTATCGATAACATAATCTCAAGATTAAATTTCTTCACTGACAATCAAAACAAATCCTGAAACCACAAAGAGCAGACAAACTCTCTTCGGACCATCAACTTAAATCTCAAGTAAGACAACTGCACACAATCCTGACACGTCGTCTGCTAAAAACTGTCAAAGAGATGCCCAACTATTCAAGAAAACCATCACACTCAAAATCAAAATCCTGTCAAACAAAGACTGGCATTATCAACAAAGATATATTGATTCCCAATACATTTACATCGTTCCATTTGTGGAACATTCTCCCGTCATTAGTTGCCGTGTCTCCTTCTTGTTCCCTCGTTACAGACGATTCTCAAACCATAATCTCTGTGCCCTTCTAGAACAATAGTCGAAGTTCAAGCCGGTTCTTTCCTTTATGTCGCCTTCTTTGTTAAGTCTGCGATCCCCAGAGCTGATTTCGTCAGTCAAAGAAATTATTCACAAGCAGGTCATGACGTTTATGTAATCAAGTTCTTATCCCAACTGTTACATCAAATCTTCGATCGTCCCTTCTGGCAACATTTTATAATGAGAGCTACTAATAAGAGCAGACAATAAGAGCCTCCACAAACATAACTTCAGTTACTGAAACCGTTGGAACGTTATAATTAACATAAATCACGAGTCTATGATTATGTAACATGCACTACTATAACCCAACCACGGCCAAATCTAGTATTAATTCTTCAACTATCAAAGCGTCATTTGTTGAATTGAGAGCTTTTCTTGCCGTGCAATGCTTGCCATCACTATCACAGCGGGAGTGTCAACTACAAACTTCGTGTGCAGTAACATATGGTCTCTTAGAGGTATCATCGGCGTCAAAAAGAAAGTTCATAAATTACATGAATTGTTTCTTCTTCTTCTTTCCTTTCTCATCTGTCTTTCAGCGTCGAGGAGAGATAGAGTCTGCGGTGTTATGCTCTTCTGTTCGCCTCTCCTGCTGTTATGTTTCCTAGTGTTTATAATATTTAATCAATCCATTTTTTTTCATGGTCGGCGCTTAGTTTTGAGTTCTCGCAACGTTTATTAAAGACAACTGTGTTGTGATTTGATCTTTCTTTCTTATCGCTTTCCCAGACCATATTTGCTATTTCTTTATGGTAGGTATTACTCCCAACATTTTTCTCAGTTCTTCATTTCTGATCTTATCTCGAGGACTGTTTCCTGTCATTCACCGAACACATTTCATCTCATCAATGGTTATTTTGTTTTATATTGTTCTTGAGTCTAGGTTCCAAGTCTGGCAGTGGTAAAGCTGGTATCGCAATGCTATCATTTATTAATACACGAAATGCACTCATTGTGATCAAATGTATTAATCGTTAGAAAACGAAATTAATTAATTATGGAGAAATAAAAAATAAAATTGTATATTCGCTTTGGGAGCCGCGATAGCTCAGTGGTTAGTGAACTGGACTACAAAGGACAAGGGGTAGGGTTCGATCCCAACCGACGGCTTCCGGGTTCACTCAGCCTTTAATGGGTACCTGATTTTTTTTCTGGGAAAGTAAAGCAGCACGGGCGCAATACCGACCACATTACCCCAAAAATCATGTGCTGAAGGTCTGTAAAATATAGGGTCACTAACACCATATTTCCCTATACTCCACTTGGCGTGACGGGGGTACTTTACTTTTTATATAGCAGCTTTACTGAAAAGAATATAGTGCAACGTTGTAAACGTCTCAACCACAGGCTTAGTCAGCACGACAAGACACCCAAACAAAGCGCACTTGCAAGATGATGACGTAGAACGCAACTTACAGTCAGAGCAGAGGCAGACATAGCTATGTGTTCCATAGATTAAAGATGATGACGTAGAACGCAACTTACAGTCAGAGCAGGGGCAGACATAGCTATGTGTTCCATAGATTAAAGATGATGACGTAGAACGCAACTTACAGTCAGAGCAGAGGCAGACATAGCTATGTGTTCCATAGATTAAAGATGATGACGTAGAACGCAACTTACAGTCAGAGCAGAGGCAGACATAGCTATGTGTTCCATAGATTAAAGATGATGACGTAGAACGCAACTTACAGTCAGAGCAGAGGCAGACATAGCTATGTGTTCCATAGATTAAAGATGATGACGTAGAACGCAACTTACAGTCAGAGCAGAGACAGACATAGCTATGTGTTCCATAGATTAAAGATGATGACGTAGAACACAACTTACAGTCAGAGCAGAGGCAGACATAGCTATGTGTTCCATAGATTAAAGATGATGACGTAGAACTCAACTTACAGTCAGAGCAGAGGCAGACATAGCTATGTGTTCCATAGATTAAAGATGATGACGTAGAACTCAACTTACAGTCAGAGCAGAGGCAGACATAGCTATGTGTTCCATAGATTAAAGATGATGACGTAGAACTCAACTTACAGTCAGAGCAGAGGCAGACATAGCTATGTGTTCCATAGATTAAAGATGATGACGTAGAACACAACTTACAGTCAGAGCAGAGGCAGACATAGCTATGTGTTCCATAGATTAAAGATGATGACGTAGAACACAACTTACAGTCAGAGCAGAGGCAGACATAGCTATGTGTTCCATAGATTAAAGATGATGACGTAGAACACAACTTACAGTCAGAGCAGAGGCAGACATAGCTATGTGTTCCATAGATTAAAGATGATGACGTAGAACACAACTTACAGTCAGAGCAGAGGCAGACATAACTATGTGTTCCATAGATTAAAGATGATGACGTAGAACTCAACTTACAGTCAGAGCAGAGGCACACATAGGTATGTGTTCCATAGATTAAAGATGATGACGTAGAACACAACTTACAGTCAGAGCAGAGGCACACATAGGTATGTGTTCCATAGATTAAAGATGATGACGTAGAACACAACTTACAGTCAGAGCAGAGGCACACATAGCTATGTGTTCCATAGATTAAAGATGATGACGTAGAACACAACTTACAGTCAGAGCAGAGGCAGACATAACTATGTGTTCCATAGATTAAAGATGATGACGTAGAACGAAACTTACAGTCAGAGCAGAGGCAGACATAGCTATGTGTTCCATAGATTAAAGATGATGACGTAGAACGCAACTTACAGTCAGAGCAGAGGCAGACATAGCTATGTGTTCCATAGATTAAAGATGATGACGTAGAACACAACTTACAGTCAGAGCAGAGGCAGACATAGTTATGTGTTCCATAGATTAAAGATGATGACGTAGAACACAACTTACAGTCAGAGCAGAGGCACACATAGCTATGTGTTCCATAGGTTAAAGATGATGGAGCCCGTTATCGGCATACTTGGTCTAGCTTTACAGCTGCCCTGTACGATATTATCTATTTGTGTCTATAGCGACCCTGCAGGATATTATCTATTTGTGTCTATAGCGACCCTGCAGGATATTATCTATTTGTGTCTATAGCGACCCTGCAGGATATTATCTATTTGTGTCTATAGCGACCCTGCAGGATATTATCTATTTGTGTCTATAGCGACCCTGCAGGATATTATCTATTTGTGTCTATAGCCACCCTGCAGGATATTATCTATTTGTGTCTATAGCCACCCTGCAGGATATTATCTATTTGTGTCTATAACGACCCTGCAGAATATTATCTATTTGTGTCTACAGTTGCCCTGTACGATATTGTCTATTTGTGTTTATAGCGACCCTTCATGTTATTATCTATTTGAATATATAGCGGCCCTTCGCGATATATGTTGTGTGTCTATAGGGGCCCTTCACAACATTATCTGTTTGCGTCTATAGCGGCCCTTCACGGCATATTCGTGTCTATAGGGGCCCTTCATACACTATCTGTTTGCATCTATAGCGGCCCTTCACGACATATTTGTGTCTATAGGGGCCCTTCATACACTATCTGTTTGCATCTATAGCGGCCCTTCACGACATATTTGTGTCTATAGGGGCCCTTCATACACTATCTGTTTGCATCTATAGCGGCCCTTCACGGCATATTCGTGTCTATAGGGGCCCTTCATAGACTATCTGTTTGCATCTATAGCGGCCCTTCACGACATATTTGTGTCTATAGGGGCCCTTAACGACATATTTGTTTCTGTAGAGTGCCTGCACGATATTATCTATATATGTTAATAGCGGCCCTGTACGGTATCTATCGTACTGATGTATACTGTGACAAATGGAATATATTGTGAAAGCTTAAATATATTGTTACAAGTGGAATATATTGTGATAGCTGATAACAAGAAATATTGTGACAATTGGAGTATATTGTGACAACTGATATATACTTTGACAATTGGAATATATAGTGATAATTGATACTGTGACAATTGGAATATACTGGAATATACTATCACAACTGGAATATATCGTGACAAGTGGAATATATTGTTATAACTGAGATATACTGTGACAACCAACCAGAATATATTGTGACAATTGATATACACTGTGCCAACTGGAATATATTGTGACAATTGATATATACTTTGACAATTGGAATATATAGTGACAACTAACACTGTGACAATTTGAATATATTTTGATAACTGGAACAAACTATCACAACTGGAATATATTGTGACTATTGGAATATATTGTGATAACTGAGATATACTGTGACAACCAACTAGAATATATTGTGACAATTTATATATATATATATATATATATATATAGTGTGCCAGCTGGAATATATTGTAACTACTGCTATATACTGTGACAAATGGAATATTATGACACCTAGAATATACTGTGACAACTGGAATATATTGTGACAAATTTAAATATACTGTGACAACTATAATATATTATGACAACTGGGATATACTGTGACAACTATAATATATTGTGACAACTAGAGTATATTGTGACAACTGATATATACTTTTACATCTGGAATATATTGTTATAGCTGGAATATATAGTGACAACTGAGGTATAGTGTGTTACCTGATATATATATATATATACTTTGACAACTGGATTATATTGTGACAATTGGAATATATTGAGATAACTTAGATGTATTGTGACAACTGAGATGTGTTGTGACAACTGAGATATATTGTGACAGCTGAGATGTATTGTGACAACTGAAATATATTGAGACAACTGAAATATATTGAGACAACTGAGATATATTGTGACAACAGAGATGTATTGTGACAACTGAAATATATTGAGACAACTGAGATATATTGAGACAACTGAGATATATTGAGACAACTGAGATATATTGAGACAACACTGGAACAAGCGAGAGAAGAAGCGATATAGGAAAGCAATAAAACATATATAAGACAGTTGAAGAGAGTGTAGTGACACGGTATGACGTCAACAACAGAAGTGATAAACCATCTGTAGACATTGAAGGAAGTTATGGAGAGAGGCACTCGTCTCTGCCGGCGGGCTTGATGACGATGATGATGCTGATGATGATGATGATGCTGATGAATGTTGCAGATTTCTGACGTGAAATCTAACTGCCCGTGCTGTTAAGCCATATCCTAAATCCGGATTGTCCTTGACATTGAGTTCATTTGTTTCGTGCGACATCTACGCAGGCTGTCCCTGCTTGATCAATACGCTATTTCCGTTATGAAAACGACTGATGTCCCTAGATAATGGACCGCGTTACGTGAGTTGTGTTTAAGAATGTTTATTGCAGTTGTAAAGTTTGCCTGATGTAGCCTGCGCTAGCATTGTTTGCTGGTGTGCGGTGAGTGCACGCGCTGGGAACTGGTTGGTGGCCCTGTGTAAATCCAAGCACTGTGTCTCCTAAAGTTTCGTACACACATTAAATCTAAAACAAGCAAACCTTCTTATTGGTAAGATATCCCATCATAGTCAAAGAAAATACTCAAAACCCACAAGTGGATATCAACATTGAAGGAATAGACCTGGAGACAGTTCAGAATTTACATCTACCTTGGACATACTATAACCAGTGATGGAAAATGTACAACTGAAATAAACAAAAGAATAGGAATGGCAAAAAAAAAATTTAATGTCATGAAGAACATACTAACATCACTTCTTCCACGTCACTTCTTCGGATGATGGAAATAGGAGTTAAGTTGGGCACAGCCAGAAATGAGACACTTAGTGGTCGTGTAAGAAGACTTATCAACCAACATAGAACTGGAGTCGTCAGTCGCTGGACACTGAGGGAATTGCTGAGGAGGGGATCTGAGCACCTATGGACATGTTCGGAGTGCAATGATGATGACCCGCAAATAACTCAATAACTCAATACTAACATCAAAACAAATAACATCAGGGCTAAAACTAAGAATATCAAAATGTTACATCTTCTCAATATTCCTATATGGTGCAGAAAAATGGACATTAAACAAGAAAACAGAACAGAGAATTGAAGCCTTTTAAATGTGGATATATAGAAGAATAGGTAGAATTGGATTGAAAGAAAAGAAAACAAACGACGAAGTCCTAAAACAACTAAAAATGAAAAGAGAACTACTAAGCACAATTCAAAAAAGATAAATGCAATTTTTGGGCCATGTTAAAAGACACAACAGCCTACTAAAAGTAATCATGGAGGGGAAAATACAAGGCAAAAGAGGCAGAGGCAGACCAAGACTAACATGGACGAGTAACATCAAAAGATGGACAAACCAGCCTATGACAACCTGCACCATAAAAGCAAGAGACAGAGTAGAATGGCGCTCCATGGTAGCCAACCTTCGTTGCGGAGACGGCACTCGATGATGCTGAAGATAGGCCACAACATAATGAGTCCGTGTGGGCTGACGAACATTTTGATGAGAAGATGGGAGCACTTATGGGTGTGTCCGGAGTGTTGTGATGGTGATCTCATTTAACATAATATCATCATGATCAAGTACAATGTCTGCTATCGTAGGTGATCATGTCTCTCCACAACTTTCAATCTCGACAGTTATTTATCATTTCTGTCGTTGACCTTCTGCCAAGCCATTCTCTAAGCTGTCTACTATATTTTCTCTTTGCTTCACTTTATCTCTTCGTCCCACAAATTTTTCCAGTTGTCACAATATTTTTCAGCTGTTCCCTTCTTATTACATAGCCACAAATGATGATTGTTTCTGCTTAATATTGGATATGATCTCTCTTTTTACTGTGGCCTCTTTCAGAACGTTTTCATTACTCTTCTTAGCTGTCCATGGTATTCTCAACATTCTTCTGTTAAACGAAATTTCTACAGCCTCCAGTGATTTTCTTGTCTGTTGTCCACATGTCCATGATTTACATCCATAGCACAATATAACTTAACATAATATAACATCCCGTAATATATAATACTATTATAAGAGTAAGGTAGTGACCTATTGCATCACATCTTCCAGTGGGTGAGGGAGGAGGCCAGTGCTTTTCATCGTTTTCATTATCTTCCCCAACTTGGTGAACCAAGCAGGTACAGATTAATTTTTGTTCCAAATTGATCAACTCGATCGCCTCTGAAGCGTTAAGCTGAGACTGAACCCAAATTGATCGACTCTGAAGCGTTAAGCTGAGACTGAACCCAAATTGATTGACTCTGAAGCGTTAAGCTGAGACTGAACCCAAATTGATTGACTCTGAAGCGTTAAGCTGAGACTGAACCCAAATTGATCGACTCTGAAGCGTTAAGCTGAGACTGAACCCAAATTGATCGACTCTGAAGTGTTAAGCTGAGACTGAACCCAAATTGATCGACTCTGAAGCGTTAAGTTGAGACTGAACCCAAATGATCGACTCTGAAGTGTTAAGCTGAGACTGAACCCAAATTGATCGACTCTGAAGCGTTAAGCTGAGACTGAACCCAAATTGATCGACTCTGAAGTGTTAAGCTGAGACTGAACCCAAATTGATCGACTCTGAAGTGTTAAGCTGAGACTGAACCCAAATTGATCGACTCTGAAGCGTTAAGCTGAGACTGAACCCAAATTCACTTCATCTCAAATCTATCCCGCTAACCATTACGCTACGCTAGAACAGCATTTGATGTGCTAAACTGTGATACTATTATTATCAAAATGTGAATAACATCACCTGTTGTTTGCTATGACAGCTCCTAAACTGTATGAACTGACATTAAATGAACTTGAATTGAAGTAGTGTTGTTATATACACCACAATAAATCGGTTAAATCGAACTTCAATAATCTCGTCTTTCGCCCAAACACATCCGACTTCATCACAGCATTTTAAAGTTACCGGTATTTCCTCCCCAATCCCTAATCGGTTAGTGCGACTGTTTATTTTCGAGGCTTCCTTCTGACAGGAAGTAGGGTCTTGGTTAGCTCTGGTTCCATGATGCCAGTACATCAGCTTTGAGTTACTGACAGATTTAAGCTAAATCATTGCATGAGTGTCACAGTTTGGCAGCAGGTAAAGTGCTTTAGAAATAGACAACAAATATACAACACCTTGTATATTTTTTCGTATCACACGCGCGTATAGTCTTTTTTACCTGTCCATGGAACTTTCAACATTCTTCTGAGAAATCCCATCTCTGTGGCCTCTAATCGTCTTTTCATTTATTTGTCTACTGACCATAAATCGGCTTCCATATGTCAGAATTGGCTTTATATAGCACAATGAACTCTCTCACTTCCATTGACAAAGACTTGCCGCATAAGACATTTTTTCCTTTACTTAAGATGCTATTTTGGCCTGAGCTATTCTACTTTTTATTTTTGTGGAGCATTTTCCATCTTTCACTTATTACTATCTTTAAAAAAATATATATTTTACGACGCATATTACCATTGCTGGTGTATGTCCGGGGGGGAGGGGGGCGGCACACGATAGAACCGTAGGGATAAAGGTCGCTTGGTCAAAGCAGTCGCCACGACGTGTGAGACTCAGGATGTTTATCTCGCCCCCGATAGAAAAAATCCTTTCTGTCTACCGCGGGTTTCGAACACCGTACGCCGGATTTTCAGGGAACGAAACAGCGGTTTTAGATGCACGGCCACGCGCACCGAAAAGAAATCTGGTACCTATTTAAGGCTGGGTGAACCCAGAAGCCGTCGATCAGGATCGAACTCGACCTCTTGTCCTTTGTAGTCCAGTTCACTAACGACTGACCTATCGCAGCTCCCACTCTACTGCTTAACTAGCAGAATTTGCCAAGAAAGAAAATGACCGCCGGAACAGCGCCTGATTGTCAGCATTAATGAATGATATCATCCAGCTTACAACCGTCCATAAAAGGCCATATATAATATCACAGATGACCATATTTATCTGAATGATGTATGCTATATATAGAGCAGATATTTGTTTACCTCATCAGCGACAGTTAGGTCAAGAAGCCACGCTTGACGTTGCACTTTCCGGCTAATTTTGTAAACTGCTATTTCGCTATTGGCTGATACAATCTCTGACGTCAATATCTGTCCATGAATATTGTGATGGAGATTTAGGCACAGACAGGAAACTCTTGCAGGACTAATGTCAAATTAATGAGTAGGTGACTTCTCCGAGATCTGGCGAGATTGTTGATACTGGCTGATTTACGTCACGTGATCGCATATATCCGAATGGGCAGCCGAAGTAGAGCAGTGGTTTGTGAACAAAACTCCCGGTTTGGTCCAGATCGATGGTTTTTTTTGTTTATAAGAACCCAACCATTACAGAATACAGAAGTGAATGTATTTGTTAACAGTAAACAGGGTAAAATGCTGGTAGAGCTTAGCTAATGGCCTCAAAGCCGACTATTTGTGCCATGATTACTTGAGCAGTGGTATTCAGATCCTACTCCACTTCCTCGTAGTGCCCGAAGAATCAGACCAACCAGACGGGCTATGTGAATAATGGAAGGGAAGACAATTAGGTGTTAGAAATTCCATGCTGAAAACGGATGTACTGGGCTAAAAGGGGGCCAATATCGCAGATTGTTGCAAACACCAACACAAAGCATGTATAACCAACCACTTTAGCGTACTTCTAAAAAGTCAAACAATGGAGTCGACCGAGCGGGAACGCAAAAAAAGAATTGATGCCAGATTTTTCTTAGAAGAACGGCACTTATGTAATGTTGACCACATAATCCAAAAATATTGCCTACGCTGAAAACATCGGCAGTAACAAAATAAACCCTGTACACCACGTTTCGTGATGGACGTCTGTACTCTTTCTAATACCAGGAATTGTGGGTAAAATTGCTCACGAGGGAAACGTTCCCGGTGTTAATATTTAGCCAAACCGATGGCTCCCCAGGAATCGTCAAATCTGCCCTGTTATGTGTAACTTTATCTATTTGTGGCGCAAGATGGTTGGGCGGTCTACAGGTAAGCCGTCGGCCTCTGGACATGAAGGTCCTTGGTTCGAATCTCGCCACAGGTGGTGAGACATTTTTCACTTGTAATAAGTGCTATCTTCGTGACTTTACCCGCCCCCCCCCCACCCCCTTTGCCTCTGGATAGTGTGACCCGTGCCCCTCTCGGATAAAGGCGAAAAACAGAAGGTCATTGTGTTCTCTTCCACACGTTGGCAATTCTAACTCAGAAGGAGTAGGCCAAAACGGCAGCTATTCGGGAAAAAGTGTTAGGGAAAATCTTCACTTGAAAAGTGTTAGGGAAAATCTTCACTTGAAAAGTGTTAGGGAAAATCTTCACATGAAAAGTGTTAGAGAAAATCTTCACATGAAAAGTGTTAGAGAAAATCTTCACATGAAAAGTGTTAGGGAAAATATTCTCGTGAAAAGTGTTAGGGAAATCTTCTCGTGAAAAGTGTTAGGGAAAATCTTCTCGTGAAAAGTGTTAGGGAAAATCTTCTCGTGAAAAGTGTTAGGGAAAATATTCTCGTGAAAAGTGTTAGGGAAAATATTCTCGTGAAAAGTGTTAGGGAAAATCTTCTCGTGAAAAGTGTTAGGGAAAATCTTCTCGTGAAAAGTGTTAGGGAAAATCTTCTCGTGAAAAGTGTTAGGGAAAATCTTATCGTGAAAAGTGTTAGGGAAAATCTTCACATGAAAAGTGTTAGGGAAAATCTTCTCGTGAAAAGTGTTAGCCAGAATCTTCTCGTGAAAAGTTTTAGGCAAAATCTTCTCATGAAAAGTGTTAGGCAAAATCTTCTCATGCAGAAGACGGACGTGTCGGTGCGAGGGGCGCATTATCGCTGCTTTGTCGTAAACTAGCGCCCACTTAACGGATAAACGCTAAGAAGTAAAAATAATAAAAAGCACGTGACGTATAGAGAAAACATATATGCTGATAGTTCATGTAGTTCGCGAATTAAACATTCCCCATGTCCACTCAATATCTGCATGTTCTCTTTGTGCAAGGTTTGATACAAAATTCAAGCAATCTCAGACTTCCTGATCAAGTCATTTTTGTGCAGGAGCCTGAACTCATGCAATATCGCAGGCAGCAGGGGAGAGAACTGTCACAGATGTTTGGCGTTCAAGAATCATGTCTGTCGCTGTTTAAATAAAGCCGAGGAAAGATCGATAATTACACTTTTGCCTTGGTCACAGACAAAGTGCTCAGTGGCCTACAAGATTGTGGTGTCCAGTAAAGGCAACAAAGTTCTTTCAGTTTGCATGCACATTCTGTACCCATTTTTCGTAGAAAATGCCAAGTCTTGTTCACACATCCATTTCCACAGTTCTACGTCAAGCTGTCTTTGCTCTGCTTGTCTGTATCTTTCTTTCAAAGGCCCATTGCACGACAAGTTCTTGAAACTGATACTCGGTTTCCCCTGATGATCAAATGACCTATCCACGTAAACATATGACAGTGACCACTGTGTTTGTTATTTTGAACTCTAGAACAAATCGTTGATGTTTTTTTGTTGGTTTTTTCCCCGGCAATGGCGGTATAGTAGAGGAAGGTAAACTCACCAAACACGTTAGGTCAAGTTTGATCAAAACGCATTACCAAAGAAATATAAACGCTATCCGCAGACAAATTGGCGAATTAACGGGGGGGGGGGGGGGGGGGGAGAGACAACATATAACACCAGGCTTAATCGCTAAGAAGATCAGCTATTTAAACAATGATGTCAAGGAATGCAGAGCAATGAGGATGGGTGTCCGGCAGAAAAAAGTAAGACACAATGATGAGGACAAGGAAAAGGCAACACTCTGGGACACACAGTAAATGTTACAGTATTAAAACAAGTCAATGGATTCAAATACCTGGAAATTATGTTAACTTTCGATGGTAAATGTAAAACAGACATGGGATGAAGAATAGCTCAGAGCAAACGCTACATTTGAAAGAACTAACAATGGATATTTCGCAAACAATATTTGACACGGGAGATACCTAAATGAGTGTTTCAGCGTCATAAAGAGTCAGTCTTGATACGTGAAAGCGAGTCCATCGATTCGCAACAACGGACAGGAAATCGTTGGAGGCGAGAGAAATGTGGTTTTGCAGTCTGATGTTGAGAATACCACAGACAACTGAACAGATTAATAAGGATGTTCTAATACAGGACAAAGCAACAACAAAACAATCAAATCAATTTTGTTTCCGAGATCAGCAAGAAATAGAAACTCTTTTTTTTTTGGTAATGTGATGAGAAGGGGCATCTGGGATATGTTGTGACAACTGGAAACCTTGGGAAATAAAAAGACAGGGGCAAAACAGAGAGAAAAGATAGCAGACAATTTATGAAAATGGGTTAGTAACAAAAAAAAGTCACAATAGAACTGGTCAACAAATTAGGGGTAAAACGGTCAAATAGTAAATTCGATAAGTGCACATCATTACATTACACAGCTGCTGTCATTAAAACAATAGTCCTAAAATACATCTTCCGCTGCTTGTTTGTTGACTTCCTCTATTTGTTGGTTGGACTCGCGTCAGTCATCATTTCAACCAAAACATCTGAAACTTTCTCCCCTAACTTTACTAGTGACGTAAACCATCTTTGGGAATAATCCTTACATAACTTTACTAGTGACGTAAACCATCTTTGGGAATAATCCTTACATAACTTTACTAGTGACGTAAAACATCTTTGGGAATAATCCTTACATAACTTTACTAGTCACGTAAACCATCTTTGGGAATAATCCTTACATAACTTTACTAGTCACGTAAACCATCTTTGGGAATAATCCTTACATACTTTACTAGTCACGTAAACCATCTTTGGGAATAATCCTTACATAACTTTACTAGTCACGTAAACCATCTTTGGGAATAATCCTTACATAACTTTACTAGTCACGTAAACCATCTTTGGGAATAATCCTTACATAACTTTACTAGTCACGTAAACCATCTTTGGAATAATCCTTACATAACTTTACTAGTCACGTAAACCATCTTTGGGAATAATCCTTACATAACTTTACTAGTCACGTAAACCATCTTTGGGAATAATCCTTACATAACTTTACTAGTGACGTAAACCATCTTTTGGGAATAATCCTTACATAACTTTACTAGTGACGTAACCATCTTTGGGAACAATCCTTACATAACTTTACTAGTGACGTAAACCATATTTGGGAATAATCCTTACATAACTTTACTAGTGACGTAAACCATCTTTGGGAATAATCCTTACATAACTTTACTAGTGACGTAAACCATCTTTGGGAATAATCCTTACATAACTTTACTAGTGACGTAAACATCTTTGGGAATAATCATTACATAACTTTACTAGTGACGTAAACCATCTTTGGGAACAATCCTTACATAACTTTACTAGTGACGTAAACCATCTTTGGGAATAATCCTTACATAACTTTACTAGTGACGTAAACCATCTTTGGGAATAATCCTTACATAACTTTACTAGTGACGTAAACCATCTTTGGGAATAATCCTTACATAACTTTACTAGTGACGTAAAACATCTTTGGGAATAATCCTTACATAACTTTACTAGTGACGTAAACCATCTTTGGGAATAATCATTACATAACTTTACTAGTGGCGTAAACCATCTTTGGGAATAATCCTTACATAACTTTACTAGTCACGTAAACCATCTTTGGGAATAATCATTACATAACTTTACTAGTGACGTAAACCATCTTTGGGAACAATCCTTACATAACTTTACTAGTGACGTAAAACATCTTTGGAATAATCCTTACATAACTTTACTAGTCACGTAAACCATCTTTGGGAATAATCCTTACATAACTTTACTAGTCACGTAAACCATCTTTGGGAACAATCCTTACATAACTTTACTAGTGACGTAAACCATCTTTGGGAATAATCCTTACATAACTTTTTAACACCAAGACTAAAACTAAGAATAGCAAAATGTTACATCTCAATATTCCTGTATGGTGCAGAAACATGGACATTAGACAAGAAGCAGAACAGAAAATTGAAGCCTTTGAAATGTGGATTTATAGTAGAATATGTAGAATTGGATAGAAAGAAAAGAAAACAGATGATCAAGTTTTAAAACAACTAAAAATTAAAAGAGAACTACTAAACACAATTCAAACAAGACAAATGAAATGGTTGGAGCATGTTAAAAGACACAACAGCCTAATAAAAGTAATATTGGAAGGAAAATACAAGGTAAAGAGGCAGAGGCAGAGGCAGACCAAGACTAATATGGACGAGTAACATCATAAGATGGACAAGTCAACCTATGACAATGAACACCATCAAAGCAGAGACAGTAGAATGGCGCTCCATGGTAGCCAACTTCGATGCGGAGACGGCACTCAATAATGTTGATGAACTTTTTAAAACATTTCTTTTGTTAGCAACCAACACATTTTTGTTTCTATTTCATTTGATCTTGCCAATAACTATACTATACTTTTCTATATTACTACATTAAATATACATTTACTATATTACTCATTATCACTAATCACGCTGTATTTTTTGTATTTATTTATTATTTTATATACTGACTCGTTGTCAATAAACAAATATATTTGTGTCATTTAACTCACTGTTTCTCAATAACCTTACTTCACATTACTGCACTTTTGTCTAGTTCACTCATTCCTTCTCAACAATCATTACTGCACTTTTGTCTAGTTCAGTCATTCCTTCTCAACAATCATTACTGCACTTTTATCTTGTTCACTCATTTCTTCTCAACAATCATTACTGCACGTTTGTCTAGTTCACTCATTCCTTCTCAACAATCATTACTGCACGTTTGTCTAGTCACTCGTTCCTTCTCAACAATCATTACTGCACGTTTGTCTAGTTCACTCGTTCCTTCTCAACAATCATTACATGCACGTTTGTCTAGTTCACTCGTTCCTTCTCAGCAATCATTACTGCACGTTTGTCTAGTTCACTCGTTCCTTCTCAACAATCATTACTGCACGTTTGTCTAGTTCACTCGTTCCTTCTCAACAATCATTACTGCACGTTTGTCTAGTTCACTCATTCCTTCTCAACAATCATTACTGCACGTTTGTCTAGTTCACTCGTTCCTTCTCAACAATCATTACTGCACGTTTGTCTAGTTCACTCGTTCCTTCTCAACAATCATTACTGTGCGTTTGTCTAGTTCACTCATTCCTTCTCAGCAATCATTACTGCACGTTTGTCTAGTTCACTCATTCCTTCTCAACAATCATTACTACACGTGTGTCTAGTTCACTCGTTCCTTCTCAGCAATCATTACTGCACGTTTGTCTAGTTCACTCATTCCTTCTCAACAATCATTACTGCACGTTTGTCTAGTTCACTCATTCCTTCTCAACAATCATTACTGCACGTTTGTCTAGTTCACTCGTTCCTTCTCAACAATCATTACTGCACGTTTGTCTAGTTCACTCATTCCTTCTCAACAATCATTACTGCACGTTTGTCTAGTTCACTCGTTCCTTCTCAACAATCATTACTGCACGTTTGTCTAGTTCACTCATTCCTTCTCAACGATCATTACTGCACGTTTGTCTAGTTCACTCATTCCTTCTCAACAATCATTACTGCACGTTTGTCTAGTTCACTCATTCCTTCTCAGCAATCATTACTGCACGTTTGTCTAGTTCACTCATTCCTTCTCAACAATCATTACTGCACGTTTGTCTAGTTCACTCATTCCTTCTCAGCAATCATTACTGCACGTTTGTCTAGTTCACTCATTCCTTCTCAACAATCATTACTGCACGTTTGTCTAGTTCACTCATTCCTTCTCAACAATCAATAATATTCTCTCTACAATAAAACCCACCCACGTCACCTCTTATTTGCGACGAAGCCGCCCATACAATTTTCTCTATTAAAATAAACGTAAATAAAACAGCCCCTATCGAATGTATCCCATCTCATCTGATCAGAAATAGTTCCCAAACACGGTTTCACAGATCGACATTTTATGTTCGCGTTTAGATATCCTATTTCGGGAACATAATAACGTAATTCTGACCATCACAACACGCACTATTGAGTGGTAAGGACGATAGAGAAATAATATATTCGTTTAAAGCTATAGCGACTGTCAACACATTCGATCTTACAGTACATATAGGGGGGCTTTTCAAGAGAGTATTATCACAGGTATTGAATCATTCTGTGATCACCGTTGGAAACGGTGAAACAGGTTTGTTTTGTTGGTCGAAATGATCAACATAATAAACTTAGTAGGAAACGAGAAGATTTCGTTAGAACAATGCATGATTGTTGTGGTAGAGTGGTTGTGATAGAATGGTTGTGGTAGAGTGGTTGTGATAGAACGGTTGTGGTAGAGTGGTTGTGATAGAATGGTTGTGGTAGAGTGGTTGTGATAGAATGGTTGTGGTAGAGTGGTTGTGATAGTGAAAACCTGATCAAACAACGTAGGAGGACCTGTTATAACAACATAGGAGGACCTGTTATAACAACATGGAGCGACCTGTTATAACAACATAGGAGGACCTGATATAACAACATAGAGCGACCTGTTATAACAACATAGAAGGACATGTTATAACAATATAGAAGGACCTGTTATAACAACATAGAAGGAACTGTTCTAACAACATAGAAGGACCTGTTCTAATAACATAGAAGGAACTGTTTTAACAACATAGAAGGACCTGTTCGAACAATATAGAAGGACTTGTTCTAACAACTTAGAAGGACCTGTTTATAACAACATAGAAGGAACTGTTCTAACAACATAGAAGGACCTGTTCTAATAACATAGAAGGACCTGTTTTAACAACATAGAAGGACCTGTTTCTAATAACATAGAAGGACCTGTTCTAACAACATAGAAGGACCTGTTTTAACAACATAGAAGGACTTGTTCTAACAATTTAGAAGGACCTGTTCCAACAATATAGAAGGAACTGTTCTAACAACATAGAAGGACCTGTTCTAATAACATAGAAGGACCTGTTTTAACAACATAGAAGGACCTGTTCTAATAACATAGAAGGAACTGTTCTAACAACATAGAAGGACCTGTTCGAACAATATAGAAGGACTTGTTCTAACAACTTAGAAGGACCTGTTATAACAACATAGAAGGACCTGTTCCAACAATATAGAAGGACTTGTTCTAACAACATAGGAGGACCTGTTATAACATGTTTGTAGGACCTGCTTTAACAACGCATCAGAACATGCTCAAACAATTCATAGAGTAAACACACGCACACATACATACACACACACATACACATAGACAGATAGACACCCATTTATGTGTTGAGAGTGATTTAGAAACTTGAGAGTAAAGAGAGGTGTAGAAACTTGAGAGTAAAGAAAAACGTGAAAAGAAAGACGGAGAAGCTAACATGTTAGAGTGGATCTAGAGTAGAGAAAGAGAGTGACATGATCAAGTGACAACAGAGACGGAGAAGCTAACATGTTAGAGTGGATCTAGAGTAGAGAAAGAGAGTGACATGATCAAGTGACAACAGAGACGGAGAAGCTAACATGTTAGAGTGGATCTAGAGTAGAGAAAGAGAGTGACATGATCGAGTGACAACAGAGACGGAGAAGCTAACATGTTAGAGTGGATCTAGAGTAGAGAAAGAGAGTGACATGATCGAGTGACAACAGAGACGGAGAAGCTAACATGTTAGAGTGGATTTAGAGTAGAGAAAGAGAGTGACATGATCGAGTGACAACAGAGACGGAGAAGCTAACATGTTAGAGTGGATCTAGAGTAGAGAAAGAGAGTGACATGATCGAGTGACAACAGAGACGGAGAAGCTAACATGTTAGAGTGGATCTAGAGTAGAGAAAGAGAGTGACATGATCAAGTGACAACAGAGACGGAGAAGCTAACATGTTAGAGTGGATCTAGAGTAAAGAAAGAGAGTGACATGATCGAGTGACAACAGAGACGGAGAAACTAACATGTTAGAGTGGATCTAGAGTAGAGAAAGAGAGTGACATGATCGAGTGACAACAGAGACGGAGAAGCTAACATGTTAGAGTGATCTAGAGTAGAGAAAGAGAGTGACACGATCAAGTGACAACAGAGACGGAGAAGCTAACATGTTAGAGTAGATCTAGAGTAGAGAAAGAGAGTGACATGATCAAGTGACAACAGAGACGGAGAAGCTAACATGTTAGAGTGGATCTAGAGTAGAGAAAGAGAGTGACATGATCGAGTGACAACAGAGACGGAGAAGCTAACATGTTAGAGTGGATCTAGAGTAGAGAAAGAGAGTGACATGATCGAGTGACAACAGAGACGGAGAAGCTAACATGTTAGAGTGGATCTAGAGTAGAGAAAGAGAGTGACATGATCAAGTGACAACAGAGACGGAGAAGCTAACATGTTAGAGTGGATCTAGAGTAGAGAAAGAGAGTGACATGATCAAGTGACATGAGAGACACAGAAGCTGACATGTTAGTGTGAATCTAGAGTAGAGAAAGAGAGTGACATTATCAAGTGACATGAGAGACACAGAAGGTGATGACGTCATGGGACGCACCAAAATGGCAGCTTATTTTTCGAGCTATGGACCAAGCAATGTTTACATTGAACAACACGATAAATGTTATTGCTGCGAGTTAGCAGATTTTTGAAAATGTTTTCAAGGGTTTGAACATAAATGTTTGTTCACAGTTCGTTAACCTTCGCTGTAGATAAAGCCGTTAATTGGATGGCTTCGTTTCGGACGTTTGGGACGTTGGTAGCTAAGGACCTAACTTGTGCAAACGGATGGTATTGGCAAGAATCATTTTGAATTTATGAAGTGGGCTCATTGTGTGTTTAACTCAAACGCATATGTGCTTTTTAACCAAAGACCTTTTTCTGGGGACTCAATGCAGATATCCCCGATGGAAGAATAAATTGTACTATCAGTCCCATAAATGATTCGCTTCCAGAGGTTTATGATGTAAACAAAGCAGTTTTGTCATTGCAAGTGAATAATGTCCACACCTATAATTGGTCAGGATTGTGTAGCAGCAGCAGCTTTATAGCGAACACAGAAAACATCACAGGATTGTGCTGTTCTGAAACAGCTATGCCATGCTACCCTAGAATTGCCTTTAATGGGATTACTGTGACCACAAACCACTCTCCATGTGTGTGCCACATATTTACACCCCAGAAAGAAATACTGAATATAACAACACCATGTGCTGCCGTCTGTGATATTAATGACCACAGACCAGGAGCCTCCAGTATGATTGATACAACTGTTGCACCAAGCACTTCATCAGCAGAGCCATATCTATGGAATGTTAATCTGACATTGTTCTTGAATGATGCCCAAGTTAATGAGACATCAGAATCGTGTGGCAGCAGCTACAAGAAGGGAGCGGAGAACATCAAGTTCTGCTGCTATAAAGGAGACTTGCCTTGCTATCCCAGAATTGCCTTAACTGGAATCACTGTAGTTGACAACTTCTCCTCTTGTGTAAACTACACATTCACATCTAAGAGTGAATCAGTGAAGGTCACAAAATCATATTCTCTTTGTGGTTTTACTAACTACAGGTCATGTGGCTTCTGTTGGATTGGAAATGACAAATTACCACCACTGTGTGTCTATATGTTTGGAATTGGAGTCATCAATGACGGCCTAACATCATCAAGTGCTACGACGATCATCATTTTCGGGAGGACGTGAACTCCCATGGTATATGGTGGATAGGCGGCAGGAACCATTGAAGGCTATGTCTGAAAAGTGTTCCTTCTTGCAGTTTCCTCATATTCCAAGTCCGGCTTGTTGCAGGAGCTACTGAGGTAAGTGCTCTGTGCACACCGTGAGCTGTGTGTCTCATCCGTTTTGATCCTGCTTCGATATCCCGATTGTTTACGATGAATGATGATATCGTATGACAGGGAACAGTTGGCTGTGTTCACTTTCTGCGCGGTTTCGCCTTATGTCTTTTGGCGTGTGCTGAGACTGCTACGATGGGAACTACAGTTACCTTTCTTTGTTTGGGAGATGAGTTGGTAATTCGGATGATTCCACTGGCACGGGCGGTTGAGCAATTATGGATTTTAATTCGTTTGCTGTGATGCCGAGGCCTTCCATAACCAATAACCAATAACCAATAACCAATAACACAGAAGCTGACATGTTAGTGTGAATCTAGAGTAGAGAAAGAGAGTGACATGATCGAGTGACAAGAGAGACAGAGAAGCTAACATGTTAGAGTGCTCTAGAGTAGAGAGAATAACACTTGAGAGAATGGGATTTAATTAAGGAAAACGGGAGTGTGGGGAGAGGGGAGAAGAGTGAAAGATTGATGAATAAAGAGGAGAAAGAGTAAGGGATGTATGAGAGAGGAGGGGTGATCAAAGATTGACAGAAAATACCAACACAACAGAAAATATAAAACAAAGTAGACTGTCTAAAGAGAAAGAATGGAGGCGAGACAGTCAGAATGACTGAAGAAAGATATTCGTCACACAGAAAATAAAAGATTGCTGAGGGGATAGATACAGAATATAATTAGATGTGAGAGAAGTTTGATTATACAGAGAGAGAGAGAAGAAATAGAGAGAAGATAGATAAGAACAGAGAAATAGTCAGAAACGTTCAGAGAGAAGAATTACAGAAAAGAAATCGTTATAGAGAGGCCAGATAATTAAAGGCGAGACAGAACCAATAAAGGCATTAATCTGAAGGCTGCTTATGACATGAAGCGCAACTAAGTGTTTGTCTAACGAGACCGGTTCAAGCAAAACAAACTCTTCCACGGTTCCCAGGGACGCCAGGCAGCCTGCTCCCATGTCCTGTCGTCTTGCCCAAGCGAGTCGGAGCTCTTGTCTCCACAATCCGCGGTTAAGAAAGACTACGCCCATTGTTCCTTCCAACTCGAGCCTGCCTAACGTGGAAAGTGACATGTTTATTCTGTGAGTTAATTTTTTTTTTTTTTAGCTGCTCTTTAGACAGATCCAGTGGCGTCGTGGCTAGGGTGGGAGTTTGGTGATTAACTGAGCGTGGTTCAACCCCATATATGATGTTCAACAGAAGCACCAGCTGAAAGGTAGAATTGAGTACCTGACTCAAAGTGTTGAAGAATGCAATAACATGGACAAAGAGTTGAGAAAAAAATCTAAGAGTTGAAGAATCCAATAACATGGACAAAGAGTTGAGTAAAAAACTCAAAGAGTTGAAGAATGCAATAACATGAACAAAGAGTTGAGTAAAAAACTCAAAGAGTTGAAGAATCCAATAACAATGACAAAGAGTTGAGTAAAAAACTCAAAGAGTTGAAGAATCCAATAACATGGACAAAGAGTTGAGTAAAAAACTCAAAGAGTTGAAGAATCCAATAACAATGACAAAGAGTTGAGTAAAAACTGAAAGAGTTGAAGAATCAAATAACATGGACAAAGAGTTGAGTAAGAAACTCAAAGAGTCGTGTACTGCAATAACATGGACAAAGAGTTGAGTAAAAAAAACTCAAAGAGTTGAAGAATACAATAACATGGACAAAGAGTTGAGTAAGAAACTCAAGGAGGACAGCAATAACATGGAGAAAGAGTTGAGTAACAAACTCAAAGGAGGACAGCAATAACATGGAGAAAGAACATTGTTAACCTCCAAATGATGCAGCCTAGGTCGGCAAAGTTACACGTAAAACTACACACACGGGCGCATAAAGTGTGTGTGTATGTGTTTATGTGAGTGAGCGCGCGTGGTGATAGAGAAAGCAAGCGTGTGCGTATGAAAGTGTGTGATAGTGTACATGTGACTGTGAGAGAGAGACTGTGTGAGAGTGAATGCGTGTGCGCGAGAGTGTGTGCGTGTGTGAGGAGTGTTTATGTGAGTGTGAGAGAGGGAGAGAATGTGTTATGTGAGTGTGTGTGTGAGAGAGAGAGAGAGTGTGTGTATGCGTGTCGTGCGAAATAAATACATCACGTGCAGCTGTTTCTAGCTACTTTGCCTATTGCCATTTCTAGCTACTTTGCCTATTGCCATTTCTAGCTACTTTGCCTATTGCCATTTCTAGCTACTTTGCCTATTGCCATTTCTAGCTACTTTGCCTTATTGCCATTTCTAGCTACTTTGCCTATTGCCATTTCTAGCTACTTTGCCTATTGCCATTTCTAGCTACTTTGCCTATTGCCAAACTGTGAGACTCATGCAGTGGTTCAGCTGAAAGCGTTGAGCAACTCAACGTCACGGGATAGTTGAGCTAGATATACAACCTGTGAGAGAATTCTGGGACAGCTATCGTCAGCCAATCAGTGACAACGTTGTCATCAAAGTAAAATCGTGAAAAACTTAATGTCAATATACGAAACAAAACTATGGCACGCCGAACAGTCACCTTCCCAAGAACGAGTTGACATTCGTTCGCCAGCTTTTACCTCTGACGAAGTCCCTACAGACTAGGAACTGAATTTTGCGTGTTAATCCATTTTCCCTGGCAGCCGTATGCACAGGTTTCCCTCGCCGCACGGGCAGATAACTCCGACTTCGGAGGTACTCATATTTTTTTACGTCGATGAGTAATTGACGTTTCAAGCCGGGCCTCGCTGCTGAGACCAGGGTGGTTGCCGCAGAGAGAAATCATAAATAAAAATCCCAACCGGTGCAGTCGGGATTTGAACCCACAATCTCTCTGTCTCGAGGCCGGCGTCTTGCCTCGTGACCAACTAATCCCCATGTGTTGACATGAGAAATCCTTCAACATGTTCTTTGAAAAATGACAAGAATAAACCATGTCACGGCAACGTGACGCATGCAACGTGTTCAGCACAACGCCTGTGTTGTCTTTCTTTGCAGAAAAGAAATCTCGGGTAACCATTTCAAGGTGAGTAAACCCAGCATAAGGGAATACTCTTCAGTTACCTCACATATTGAAACCAAAACAACAACAGAGACATAGAAGCCGACGATTGAGGTGGAACTCGCCCTAGTTACACAGATCTCCTGTCTGGGACTGCGCCCAGTAGACACCGTAGTATATGTTACAACTACAAGTTTGATAATATGTTACAAGTACAAGTCTGAACATACGCTACAAGTAAAAGGTTTAACATACGCTACAAGTAGAAGGTTGAACATAGGCTACAAGTAGAAGGTTGAACATAGGCTACAAGTAGAAGGTTGAACATAGGCTACAAGTAGAAGGTTGAACATAGGCTACAAGTAGAAGGTTGAACATAGGCTACAAGTAGAAGGTTGAACATAGGCTACAAGTAGAAGGTTGAACATACGCTACAAGCAGAAGGTTGAACATATGCTACAAGTAGAAGTTGAACTTATGCTACAAGTAGAAGGTTGAACATATGCTACAAGTAGAAGATTGAACATATGCTACAAATAGAAGGCTGAACATACGTTACAGATAGAAGGTTCAACATATGCTACAAGTAGAAGGTTGAACTTATGCTACAAGTAGGTTGAACATACGCTAGAAGTAGAAGGTTGAACATACGCTACAAGTAGAAGGTTGAACATACGCTACAAGTAAAAGGTTGAACATTCGCTACAAGTAGAAATTTGAACATACGCTACAAGTAAAAGGTTTAACATACGCTACAAGTAGAAGGTTGAATATTATGCTGCAAGTAGAAGGTTGAACATAGGCTACAAGTAGAAGGTTGAGCACACGTTACAAGTAGAAAGTTGAACATACGCTATAAGTAGGTTGAACGTACGCTACAGGTAGAGAGTTGAACATACAGTACAAGTAGAAAGTTGAACATACGCTACAAGTAGAAGGTTGAACATACGCTACAAGTAGAAGGTTGAACATACGCTACAAGTAGAAGGTTGAACATATGCTACAAGTAGAAGGTTGAACATACGCTACAAGTAGAAGGTTGAACATTCGCTACAAGTAGAAGGTTGAACATATGCTACAAGTAAAAGGTTTAACATACGCTACAAGTAGAAGGTTGAACATTATGCTACAAGTAGAAGGTAGCACATAGGCTACAAGTAGAAGGTTGAACATACGCTACAAGTAGAAAGTTTAACATACGCTACAAGTAGAAGGTTGAACAACCCTCTGGAGCCACGGACAGAAAGTTCAGCATACATAAGGAAGTCTACAAAACAAGAAATGGGTAACAAGAAAAGATCGGAAGCGTACCTTCCATTTCCAGATCCCGCCGGTCTATATACAGCAAGGTCTTATTGCTGAAGTGAACGAGTTTACTAATGTTGTACAGCTGTCAACTATATTTGTGAGAGTGAATACCATACCCCACCAATTGCTCCTGTTACCAGCTTTACCGCACCACTACAATCATTTGCCTATACTTAGTTCACTAGGGAGCCAGACAGCTCAGTGGTTAGTGAACTGGACTACAAAGGACAAGGGTAGGGTTCGATCCCAACCGACGGCTTCCGGGTTCACCCAACCATTAAATGGGTAACGGATTTTTTTTCTGGGAAAGTAAAGCGGCACGGGTGTAATACCAACCACATTACCCCAAGAATCATGTGCTGAAGGTCTGTAAAATTTATGGTCTCTAACACCATATTCCCTATAAGCCACTTGGCGTTACGGGGGCACTTTACTTTTTTTTTTTTTAAATAGAAGAAATGACAAATTATAAAAGAAAAGAATAGCATCAGTCACAAAGAAGAAAATAATACGAGCTATGAGAATGATGTGCTATTGTTTGATCGAGATAACTCGAACAGAGACCACATCAGTAATAAGATTCATTGATAAGAAGAAGCAGAATAGATGAGGCCTACATTCGAGCCACTAATGCCTGTAAGGAAAATCAAATTTGATTAACGAGGTATGTCACAAAATCAAAACATCTTACAGGGAAGAAAGAAAGGTGGAATTATTAGCGGTGGACAGAAAACACCTGATGATGATTTCACTGCTGTGACTGCACAGGGAAAATGTTCTGATAAAACCTGAAGCGGTGGATCTATCTATCTTTCTTTCGTTCGCCCGAAGTATTGTCTGTATCTGCAATGTCGTTTCCTGTATAAATTTTACTGTCTTTTGTAATTCTTGCAGAGGCCCATATAGTTTTGTATGTTGTGTTGTATCTATGGGCCAATGGATTTTCCTCAGTCTACTATATTCAGTGCAGTCTTGAAGTACGTGTTCAGCAGTCTGGGCGTCTGTCCACATGTAGTTGCGGTGCCGATCTTGAATTTTGTATACATGTGACTATGGAGTCGGTTGTGTTCTGTTCTGAGGCGTATAATGATAACTTGTTCATATCTATTCATATTATGAAAGGCATCCTGATTTGGGCCTTGTGGTCCTCTGATTGATTTGATTATCTGTTTCTTATGATGGTATGTAACCGGTGTATCCAGTTGTGTGCCTGTTGAACCTTCCTTTGCCAACTGATCTGCTTTCTCATTTCCTTGTATTCCACAGTGAGATGGAATCCACTACAGGGCAACCCTGTGGTGCTTGCAGAGTTCAGTCAATAAGGTCTGCAGATGTGGTAATTTTCTGGATTGTAGTGCCTGGAGTACTGATCTTGCATCTGTCAAAAACACTACAGGCTGTGGGCTAAGATTACTGTTCAGTAGTTTTTCTATTGCCAACTTTATTGCATGTATTTCTGCATCATAATTGTGACAATATTTCCCTGTTGCTATTTTATTCATATCCCTAGTGTTATTTGGGTACTCTATATATGCACCTGCTCCCCCATTCTTTACTGCATTCTGTGCTGATCCATCTGTGTACACACGGATCCATAGGTCTTGTGGGTATTCTTCATCCAGGAAACTGAGAGTTATTGTTTTTCGCTGTAGACTATTCTGTTCTTTTTTGTCAACTATTCCTTTCACTTCTGCCCGTATTGATATTGATAATCCTGATTCCTCTGTCCAGGGAGTCTGTTCTGTTATGGGCAGTAGGGGTTAACAACTCTTGGCATGTCTGGTGTTTGTCTACTAATGCGCTTGGCTTGGTGGAATAAACTGCTTCTCTTAAGTCGTCCCAATGCAAGATTTTGGAATCGGTCCTTCATTGGATGTCTCGGCATGCATACAAATTTTTCTGCCTGTATCAGCACCTTTGTGTCTCTCCGTTCTCTCAGTGCTGGTATCCTCACCAATTTTTCCATCTCCAATATTGGTGTTGATTTCATTGCTCCTGTGATGACCCTAAGTGCCTGGTTTTGTACTTTATCCAGTTCTTGCAATGTGGTGTTTGATGCTGAGCACCATGCGGATGATCCATATTCTAAATGTGGCCGTATACTCTGTTGGTAAACTTTACTGAGTATTTTCCCACTCGCACCCCATGTGGTTCCACACAACTTTCTTAGAATAGCCAATTTCATTCTTGCTTTTTGGGTTGCCTTATTTATCTGCTGTTTCCAAGAAAGTTTGTTATCAAATGTAACTCCGAGATACGTAACTTGTATGTTTCTTTCACAGGCTCATTGTTTATGTAGATGGCTCCTGCTTTTTGTTTTGGGGAGAGAGTGAAAAGTGTAGTACTGCATTTGTCTGTATTGATGCTGATACACCATCTATTTGTCTGTATTGATGCTGATACACCATCTATTTGTCTGTATTGATGCTGATACACCATCTATTTGTCTGTATTGATGCTGATACACCATCTATTTGTCTGTATTGATGCTGATACACCATCTATTTGAAGCGGTGGATAAAAATGGTAGAGTAAGGAAAGATTGTGAACAAATCATCAGATTGATGTCTCCAAAACAAAATAATAGAACAAGCAATCCACTGAAGTGAAGTTGTGCAGATGCAAGAAACTGCAAAGAAAGTATAGCAGATGTGTGTGATAGCATAACTGCTGAACGTGGAGGTGAAGATTTGCATAAATGAAGAAAGCAAAAGTGAGGAACTTAGAGATAAGAATATTACAACATAAGTGTAGTAGAAGTAAAGTACTTAGAGATCAGAATGCTACAACATAAGTGTAGTAGAAGTGAAGTACTTAGAGATCAGAATACTACAACATAAGTGCAGTAGAAGTAAAGTACTTAGAGATCAGAATACTACAACATAAGTGCAGTAGAAGTGAAGTACTTAGAGATCAGAATACTACAACATAAGTGCAGTAGAAGTAAAGTACTTAGAGATCAGAATACTACAAACTAAATATAGTAGAAGTGAAGAACTTAAAGATCAGAATACTACAACATAAGTGCAGTAGAAGTAAAGTACTTAGAGATCAGAATACTACAAACTAAGTATAGTAGAAGTGAAGAACTTAAAGATCAGAATACTACAAACTAAGTGTAGTAGAAGTAAGTGAAGAGCTTAGAGATCAGAATACTACAAACTAAGTATAGTAGAAGTGAAGAACTTAAAGATCAGAATACTACAAACTAAGTATAGTAGAAGTGAAGTGCATAGAGATAAAGATACTACAAACTAAGTATGATATTATTTGTATTTGCTCTGTTGTTAGGATCATCATCACCGCACACCGAATGAACCCATGGGTGCCCCGATATCTTCTGGAATCTCGAGAAAATCAGAGAGTCCTGGCCCAGGTGCATGAACTCCGTAGCACGGCCTGTGATCCAGGAATCGTGCCTAGGAAGCCGCCATATTTATGGGCCTACTCTTTTTCAATGTTAACTGCCAATGTTTCTTTAACCTGCGCGAGTGCACACAGAACTTTGGGTTTACTGCCGTTATCTGAGAGGGCTAGATTTCGGATCTTACAACCCAAGAGATAAGGGGAGGGTAACATCATGATGAAACAACGGATTAATTGTTCCTATTTTTGACAAATCACTTCCGTAATTTACGGGCTTTGAACCTGGGTCTTTCCTGTCCTGAGGCTGACGACGTTCCTCTAGACTACCAAGCCCCCTAAAGTATAATCTATCTATCTATCTATCTATTGTCCTTTCGTGCCGGCGACGGCACATAGGGCAGAACCACAATCTCAAAAACAGAAACCTTGCGTGCCAAAATGGCACATATTGCAGAGATCACTGCTCTAAAATATATGGCGCTGTTTCCACAACAATACTTTTTACAATGACAGTTTGTCAAGCCATCGATCAACCTCCTTAGTCGCCTCTTACGACATGCCTGGAAGGTCACAGTGTCACTATTCTTTACCTCCCAAAGTATAATAGGAGTAAAGAAAAGTTGTAGTGAGGGAGATGAGGGGAGAAAAAGAATATGGAAAGTGAAAAACATCAGAAGTATAAAAAAATAAAATCTAAAGCAAATAATCGAATTCGTCATGTATTGACATTTAAATCTATGTAAGCCACAGGGAACAGACAAGTAATGGAAACGATCGACACCACAGATAATAAGTGACAACAACGAGTGCAAGATGGTGTGTGTCTGCGAAATAACAAGCAGCGAGTGGGAGTTACATGGCGTGCTTGTGAGCATGTTTTTGTCTACAGAAACAATCCGCAAAAACCGAGTCAGCAAAATAAATCCGGGCATTGATCTGGCAATCTCCACAAAGTAAATGTCGAGGACCGATAGAGGGCATTAAGCGAAAACATTACATTCTTGACATTATGTAAATAACAGTCTAAGATTGGTTGTCATTATCAACATGCATTCCATTTTATAAAAAAAAAAGGATATACATAACAACAGAGCACGTTCTTTATAGTTTCATCGATTATTAAGAGTTTATACTTTAGAATATGCTACGTTGTACCTGAGTCGATTAGTGCACTACCTGTGTTTGTTTGAGTTCACCAAATCCATACGTCAGCCGCCAACCTATGTACTTTTCATTTTTTAAAAATAGATGCATTATCATTGCAGTTTTCATTTAAGCAGCCAGCACGTTAAATTGGCAATTTCCAGGTAATTAATAAGCATTTAACTATGTACTGTACAAGTCAGTAGCCAGCACTTTAAATCGATGCTTTCATTTCGTAAATAAGCATTTAAATTGTGTACTTTTGCTTCTCAGTAGCCGGTACTTTAAATCGATGCTTTCATTTCGTAAATAAGCATTTAAATTGTGTACTTTTGCTTCTCAGTAGCCGGTACTTTAAATTGGGTCTTTTCATGCTAGAATAAGTACTTTTTTTAAACTTCTCACTTACATCACAGAAGTCATCGCTTTTTAACTACCTGCTCTTCCCCCCCCCCCCTTTTTTAAAGTAAGAATTTTAGCTCCGTACATTACATAAAAGAAATCGGCATTATACAATTTCTTGGCATTTGTTGTTAGGATCATCATCACAGTACCTCGAACGAACCCACATGCGCTCTGATATATCTCCACAAGCGCTCTGATATCCCTTAACATGCGCTCTGATATCCCTCCACATGCGCTCTGATATCCCTCCACATGCGCTCTGATATCCCTCCACATGCGCTCTGATATCCCTCCACATGCGCTCTGATATCCCTCCACATGCGCTCTGATATCCCTCCACATGCGCTCTGATATCCCTCCACAAGCGCTCTGATATTCCTCCACATGCGCTCTGATATCCCTCCACATGCGCTCTGATATCCCTCCACATGCGCTCTGATATCCCTCCACATGCGCTCTGATATCCCTCCACATGCGCTCTGATATCCCTCCACATGCGCTCTGATATCCTCCACAAGCGCTCTGATATCCTCCCTCCGCAATCTCCAGAAAATTGGAGGACAATCCTGACCCACATTCACGAACGTGTATAGCACGGCCTGGGTTCCACTGTGTGGGTAGCTTTGCGCTGACGGTGTTGCCCTTTTGGACTACTCCTTTCGACTTTAACTACCGAGGGTTCTGTTAACGTGGACAGGCCCCCCCTCCCCCATTTACAAACAGGCATTTCAACTCTGTAGGGAACAACGATAGCTCAGTGGTTAGTGAACTGGACTACAAAGGACAAGGGGTAGGGTTCGATCCCAAACGACGGCTGCCAGGTTCACCCAGCCTTAAAAGTTGGTACCGGAATTTTTTCTGGAAAGTAAAGCGGCACGGGCGTAATACCGACCATATTACCCCAAAAATCATGTGCTGAAGGTCTGTAAAATTTATGGTCACTAACACCATATTCCTTATACGCCACTTGGCGTGACGGGGTTCTTTACTTTTTTTTTTTTTTAAACTATTTTAACTCTGCATTTTGTTTACAAATTATTGTTGTACCTATTGATTACAGAAGCCACTATTTTACATGGATGTGCCAACGTGCTGATTTGACGATACCCAAATATGGTGGTTCAAAGCAAGTCAGCCACCCTTTGCTGGACAACATAGATCAAACTAAATGGGTATCTAGTTAACAAGATATGGTGAGGCTGCAAATAAGATGAGACTTCCACGGCCAAATGTTGTGAAGTACCTCAAATGTAACAGTATATGTCAGGGGATGCTATTATATATTCTATGTCAGAGGATGCTATTATATATTCTATGTCAGGGGATGCTATTATATATTCTATGTCAGGGTTGCTATTATATATTCTATGTCAGGGGCTGCTATTATATATTCTATGTCAGGGGCTGCTATTATATATTCTATCTCAATGTTTTGGATCCAGAAGTGAGTACTTGTAACGCTTTATTTTTTAACTGTCCAAGTTTGAGCCCAATATGTACTCTTTATATTTCTAAAGTTTGTCCTCAAACTATATACTATTATTATATAAGTACCTGAATAAGTACATGGGAATTAGGTTAAATACAAAAATAAAAATTTTCAACTCCAATGTTAAGTCAGTCCTATTATATGGCTGTGAAACATGGAGAACAACAAAATTGACAATCACGAAGATACAGACTTTCATTAATGGATGCTTGCGCAGAATAAAAGGATGGAAATGGCAGGACAAAATCACTAACATAGAATTATGGAAATGTACCAGTCAAATACCAGTGGATAAAGAAATACAGAGATGACGATGGTGCTGGATAGGACACACACTGCGGAAGCCGACTGAGAGTATTACACAACATGCCCTCTTTTGGAATTCCCAGGGGAAAAGACAAAATGGAAGACCAAGAAATTCTTGGAGAAGACAGACAGAATCAGAGATGAAGATGACGGGGAAGACAAGGAATGATCTTAAAAGAATAGCAAGAAACAGAACGACTTGGAAAGTGTTTGTTGAAGACCTATGCTCCATAGGGATCTGAAAGGTAGTAGAAGAAGACCTGGACACTATATGGGTAGGATATAAATATAGATAACTTGACGTTGGATATAAATTACTTGACGCAATATAATATTAGATAAATATAGGCTTTACAAAAATGTTTGATTGGGAGTGGATGGTGGTGTTTGTACAGTTGTAATGTGCACCCAAGCCAACAGGTCTGCAGATGAATGCGTTAGCCGCTGCCTCACAGCGGCTGGATACAAATATGGGTTCTTATATTCAATTCACTCATTAATTGGATGCCGTCACCACACCGAACGTTGGCAACCATGGAGTGCCTTTTTACTCTGTCTTGTACAATAACATGAAATTATACCTTGCATTTTGTTAGTTATATCTTGCACTTTGTTAGACATGACAAACAACACGTTTCGGCAAAAAAAAGAAAACATCATCAGATACACAACAAAATATATACAACAGAAATCAACACGATAGGCAGATACTATTCTAAAGTAAACAAAGAAATATCGACACAAAAGCCAAAACTGATCTAAAACATGGCGGAAAGAAACGGTGGCCAGGATTTAGGTAGCTGTGAGTTACATGATTAATAGACTTTAGGGACTTTAGACTAAAGGTAGGATTTAATTGGGTCACAAGGAGCCAAACAGCGAAAAAAATAGAAAGGGATGCGAATGGGTGAGAGAATGTGTACCACAGAGAGCGGTGAAAGAGGGAAAGCGATAGAAGACAGGGGAGGTAAGGGAAGAAGAACAGGAGAGGTAGTAAAGATAACGCAGTGAGGAATAAAGATAACGCAGTGAGGAATAAAGATAACGCAGTGAGGAATAAAGATAACGCAGTGAGGAATAAAGATAACGCAGTGAGGAATAAAGATAACGCAGTGAGGAATAAAGATAACGCAGTGAGGAATAAAGATACGACACAGTGAAGATTGGGAGAGGAGACCAGTGATGAAGAAAAAGAGTGACAAGAGTAAAACCTCTACGATAGTGTCAAACCGGCTATTGGTCGGTTCTGTCGCTTTACTCTTGTCTCTTGTTTTAATAGTCACGATAAGTTTGCCTTCCCATCTTTTGGAGTTAACAACAGTCCACTTTAGTCTTGGTCTGCCCCTGCCTCGTCTACCTTGTATTGTTCCCTATAAGATGTCCTTCAGTAGGGATTCCACTCAGTACACACAGTAGGGATTCCTATCAGTACACACAGTAGGGATTCCACTCAGTACACACAGTAGGGATTCCTATCAGTACACACAGTAGGGGTTCCACTCAGTACACACAGTAGGGATTCCTATCAGTACACACAGTAGGGATTCCACTCAGTACACACAGTAGGGGTTCCACTCAGTACACACAGTAGGGATTCCTATCAGTACACACAGTAGGGATTCCACTCAGTACACACAGTAGGGATTCCTATCAGTACACACAGTAGGGATTCCACTCAGTACACACAGTAGGGATTCCTATCAGTACACACAGTAGGGATTCCACTCAGTACACACAGTAGGGATTCCACTCAGTACACACAGTAGGGATTCCACTCAGTACACACAGTAGGGATTCCTATCAGTACACACAGTAGGGATTCCACTCAGTACACACAGTAGGGATTCCTATCAGTACACACAGTAGGGATTCCTATCAGTACACACAGTAGGGATTCCACTCAGTACACACAGTAGGGGTTCCACTCAGTACACACAGTAGGGGTTCCACTCAGTACACACAGTAGGGATTCCTATCAGTACACACAGTAGGGATTCCACTCAGTACACACAGTAGGGATTCCTATCAGTACACACAGTAGGGATTCCTATCAGTACACACAGTAGGGATTCCACTCAGTACACACAGTAGGGGTTCCACTCAGTACACACAGTAGGGATTCCACTCAGTACACACAGTAGGGATTCCTATCAGTACACACAGTAGGGATTCCACTCAGTACACACAGTAGGGATTCCTATCAGTACACACAGTAGGGATTCCTATCAGTACACACAGTAGGGATTCCTATCAGTACACACAGTAGGGATTCCTATCAGTACACACAGTAGGGATTCCTATCAGTACACACAGTAGGGATTCCACTCAGTACACACAGTAGGGATTCCTATCAGTACACACAGTAGGGATTCCTATCAGTACACACAGTAGGGGTTCCACTCAGTACACACAGTAGGGGTTCCACTCAGTACACACAGTAGGGGTTCCACTCAGTACACACAGTAGGGGTTCCACTCAGTACACACAGTAGGGGTTCCACTCAGTACACACAGTAGGGATTCCTATCAGTACACACAGTAGGGGTTCCACTCAGTACACACAGTAGGGATTCCTATCAGTACACACAGTAGGGGTTCCACTCAGTACACACAGTAGGATTCTACTCAGTACACACAGTAGGATTCTACTCAGTACACACAGTAGGGATTCTACTCAGTACACACAGTAGGATTCCACTCAGTACACACAGTAGGGATTCCACTCATCACACACAGTAGGGATTCCACTTAGTACACACAGTAGGGATTCTACTCAGCACACACAGTAGGGATTCCACTCAGTACACACAGTAGAGATTCCACTCAGTACACACAGTAGGGATTCCACTCAGTACACACAGTAGGGATTCCACTCAGCACACACAGTAGGGATTCCACTCAGCACACACAATAGGGATTCCACTCAGCACACACAGTAGAGATTCCACTCAGCACACACAATAGGGATTCCACTCAGCACACACAGTAGGGATTCCACTCAGTACACACAGTAGGGATGGCATTCCATGGTGTCTCTACACATGCCCTAAAAATGTCCGTTTTCTTGTGTTAATTAGTTCTATTGTTTCGTTCTCAGCTTGCTTCATGGCTTCCATGTTTGTCTGTTTTTCCTTCCACCCAATTTTCTACCAATCCACAATCAATGAAGATTCAATATGGGGGGAGTTATATTTAAGCTTAGAGACGCGTTGTCATCATACATATATTACGTGGGAGATAAATGTATGTTTCTAGACTAATATCATCAGATTTTTAATGCGAAATAAATCTGAGCTTCTGTGGGTAACATAATCTCGTTGAGCTTTAGCGGAAGATGGATCTAATGCTTTAGGTTCTAATGACGAACCCATCAATTAATTCCCAGGTGATGTCACTGTATTTATAGAAGTACTCAATATCCTGACTGCTGACGTCACACACATTATGAGATCCGACACGTGACTTGTTCATTTATATCGCTTTGCAAGACAGTCGGTCAGGTCAGCAAATGTTGAATAATTTAACAGATTTCCATTTTTTTCCCTCGATAAGCGTTATTAGATTTCCGTCTTTTTTTTTATGCTCACGAAACATTTCGTTCAAATATAATCATCATCATGTGCCATACCGGTTGGCGTAGGCGATCATGTCCCTTCACATTATTCTATCTACAGTGCATCGTATCAGTTCTGTTGTTGACTGTTTTCCATGCCATGACACCAAGTTATCCAGTATTTTCTCTCTTTGTCGTCCGCGATCTCTCTTTCCTTTTATTTTGCCAGTTGTAACCAAGTATTCCAACTGTCCTCTTCTCATGATGTGACCGAAAAAAATGTTGATTGCTTCTTTCTGATGTTTTTTTAAGAGCTCCCAAATATAATATTAACCCAAAAAAGCCAAAAGAATTATCCTTACAACGAAACTTGTATAGATCATAAAAATGGATCGGCACAACTAGGAATATATGAAGCCCCGAAATATACTAACTTGCGGTGGGGAAGGGGTAGAAGAGTGATAGTCACGTACCATTGGAAATGATGCGGTAGTGAATAAATCTAAATAAAGTGAAGGTAATGGTGAATGTAAGACAATATGGATGGACAGAACACAGACAACTACGAGCATTACAACATAAAAGTTTTCATATTGAAGCCGCAGAGAATATGAAATAAGACAGACTTAGGCAACTTGCAGACTAACTAAGAAAGGCATGATACCACATACAGACCAAACAAGAAAGACATGATACCATATATAGACCAAACAAGAAAGACATGATACCACATATAGACCAAACAAGAAAGACATGATACCATATATAGACACAAACAAGAAAGACATGATACCACATACAGACCGAACAAGAAAGACATGATACCACATATAGACCAAACAAGAAAGACATGATACCACATCTAGACCAAACAAGAAAGACATGAAACCACATCTAGACACAAACAAGAAAGACATGATACCACATCTAGACCAAACGAGAAAGACATGATACCACATATAGACCAAACAAGAAAGACATGATACCACATCTAGCACAAACAAGAAAGACATGATACCACATCTAGACACAAACAAGAAAGACATGATACCACATATAGACCAAACAAAAAAGACATGAAACCACATCTAGACCAAACAAGAAAGACATGATACCACATCTAGACACAAACAAGAAAGACATGATACCTAATATAGACCAAACAAGAAAGACATGAAACCACATATAGACCAAACAAGAAAGACATGAAACCACATCTAGACCAAACAAGAAAGACATGATACCACATATAGACACAAAAAAGAAAGACATGAAACCACATCTAGACACAAACAAGAAAGACATGATACCACATCTAGACACAAACAAGAAAGACATGATACCACATCTAGACCAAACAAGAAAGACATGATGCCACATATAGACCAAACAAGAAAGACATGATACCACATCTAGCACAAACAAGAAAGACATGATACCACATATAGACCAAACAAGAAAGACATGATACCATATATAGACCAAACAAGAAAGACATGAAACCGCATCTAGACCAAACAAGAAAGAAGACATGATACCATATATAGACCAAATAAGAAAGAAGACATGATACCATATATAGACCAAATAAGAAAGACATGATACCACATCTAGACCAAACAAGAAAAACATGATACCACATATAGTCCAAACAAGAAAGACATGAAACCACATCTAGACACAAACAAGAAAGACATGATACCACATCTAGACCAAACGAGAAAGACATGATACCACATATAGACCAAACAAGAAAGACATGATACCACATCTAGCACAGACAAGAAAGACATGATACCACATCTAGACACAAACAAGAAAGACATGATACCACATATAGACCAAACAAAAAAGACATGAAACCACATCTAGACCAAACAAGAAAGACATGATACCACATCTAGACACAAACAAGAAAGACATGATACCACATATAGACCAAACAAGAAAGACATGATACCACATATAGACCAAACAAGAAAGACATGAAACCACATCTAGACCAAACAAGAAAGACATGATACCACATATAGACACAAACAAGAAAGACATGAAACCACATCTAGACACAAACAAGAAAGACATGATACCACATCTAGACACAAACAAGAAAGACATGATACCACATCTAGACCAAACAAGAAAGACATGATGCCACATATAGACCAAACAAGAAAGACATGATACCACATCTAGCACAAACAAGAAAGACATGATACCACATCTAGACACAAACAAGAAAGACATGATACCACAAATAGACCAAACAAGAAAGACATGATACCACATCTAGACACAAACAAGAAAGACATGATACCACATCTAGACCAAACAAGAAAGGCATGATACCACATATAGACGAAACAAGAAAGACATGAAACCACATATTGACCAAACAAGAAAGACATGATACCACATATAGACCAAACAAGAAAGCTATGAAACCACATATTGACCAAACAAGAAAGACATGAAAGCACATATTGACCAAACAAGAAAGACATGATACCACATCTAGACCAAACAAGAAAGCTATGAAACCACATATAGACCAAACAAGAAAGACATGATACCACATATTGACCAAACAAGAAAGACATGATACCACATCTAGACCAAACAAGAAAGCTATGAAACCACATATAGACCAAACAAGAAAGACATGATACCACATCTAGACCAAACAAGAAAGACATGATACCACATATTGACCAAACAAGAAAGACATGATACCACATCTAGACCAAACAAGAAAGCTATGAAACCACATATAGACCAAACAAGAAAGACATGAAACCACATCTAGACACAAACAAGAAAGACATGATACCACATATAGACCAAACACGAAAGACATGATACCACATCTAGACACAAACAAAGACATGATACCACATCTAGACACAAACAAGAAAGACATGATACCACACCTAGACACAAACAAGAAAGACATGATACCATATATAGACCAAACAAGAAAGTCATGATACCATATATAGACCAAACAAGAAAGACATGATACCACATCTAGACCAAACAAGAAAGACATGATACCACAGCTAGACCAAACAAGAAAGACATGATATCACATCTAGACCAAACAAGAAAGACATGATACCACATCTAGAAACAAACAAGAAAGACATGATACCACATGTAGACCAAACAAGAAAGACATGATACCACATATAGACCAAACAAGAAAGACATGAAACCACATCTAGACCAAACAAGAAAGACATGATACCATATATAGACCGAACAAGAAAGACATGAAACCACATCTAGACCAAACAAGAAAGACATGATACCACATATAGACCAAACAAGAAAGACATGATACCACATATAGACCAAACAAGAAAGACATGATACCACATATAGACCAAACAAGAAAGACATGAAACCACATCTAGACTAAACAAGAAAGACATGAAATCACATATAGACCAAACAAGAAAGGCATGAAACCACATCTAGACACAAACAAGACATGAAACCACATCTAGACACAAACAAGACATGAAACCACAACCACATCTAGACTAAACAAGAAAGACATGAAACCACATATAGACCAAAGAAGAAAGGCATGAAACCACATATAGACCAAACAAGAAAGACATGAAACCATATATAGACCAAACAAGAAAGGCATGTAACCACATCTAGACACAAACAAGACATGAAACCACATCTAGACACAAACAAGAAAGACATGAAACCACATCTAGACACAAACAAGAAAGGCATGAAACTACATCTAGACACAAACAAGAAAGGCATGAAACCACATCTAGACACAAAAAAGAAAGGCATGAAACCACATCTAGACTAAACAAGAAAGGCATGAAACCACATCTAGACACAAACATGACATGAAACCACATCTAGACACAAACAAGAAAGACATGAAATCACATCTAGACACAAACAAGACATGAAACCACATCTAGACACAAACAAGACATGAAACCACATTTACAAACAAGACATGAAACCACATGGAGAGGAAATAAAGAGGAAGGCGAGAAGAAGAAACGGGAGGAGGAGAAAAGAAGGAAGAGAAAGGGGAGGAGAAGGAGAACAAGAATCGAGGAGGAGGAGGAGATGAGAAAGAAGGATGAGGGAGAGGAGAAAGTTAAGAAAAAGGGGGAGGAAAAGAAGGACAGGAGCATGATGAGAAAGAGAAGAAGAAGGTGAGAAAGAGGAGGAGAAGAAGAAGAAAAGAAAAAAGAATAAATAAATACAATATCTGAGTCGCCTCTATAAAGCTCGATAAACTGAATTAAGAGACACCATGTTTTCATGTAACGGAATTTTCGATCGAATTATAAATCAACAAAGCTAACACGTGTGATTTCGAACACATGTTATTCCAAACAAGCTTTCTGGTCTAGTGATATTAGTTAATCTGAATTGATTCTCTGCGTATATAACTGGCAGTCTTTGTAGATCTGCAAACAGAGAGAAATTGGATTTGGAACCCAGGCAAATGATTTTTAAAGAGGGTCCCCCTGGGAATTTGTCTATTTTCCTACTCAGTATTTTAAAACCATGAAATATATATTTTCAATTATTTTGTTGATGTAGCAGAAATGTATGCAATAAAGCTTGTCAAGTCATCGGGCAGATATCACCACGTTTGTCCAACAAAGAAATAAACCTAGAGGCAAAACGGGCACTCTACAATACAATCTTCATTTGCTAATAATGTCAAACCTGAGCTCTAAACTCCAGAACAATAAGAAAAATAATCATTACCGAGTTGAAATTTGTTAGAGATGAAATGTGTTGCCTTTGAGTTAAGAACAGAAACGAAGAGCTGGGGAAAAGCTAGAAGTAATTCCTGCATAGAATTCATAAAGAAATAACAGATACAATGGTTTGGCCACGTGATAAGCTAGAAAGACACAATCCAAAGAGCCTTTAGTAAACGATGCGAGAACACCCAGACTCACAGATCGACCGCTAAAAAGATGAATTGATGGAATATTAGAAACACTAGGAAACATAACAGGATTAACCAACTGAAGAGATAAAGATGAATAGATGGAATATTAGAAACACTAGGAAACATCACAGGATAAACCAACAGAAAAGCAAGAAATTGATTGATGGAATATTAGAAACACTAGGAAACATAGCAGCAGAAGTCAACAGAAGAGATAAAAATGAATTGATGGAATATTAGAAATACTAGGAAACATAGCAGCAGAAGCCAACAGAAGAGATAAAGATGAATTGATGGAATATTAGAAACACTAGGAAACATCACAGGATAAACCAACAGAAAAGCAAAAAATTGATTGATGGAATATTAGAAACACTAGGAAACATAGCAGCAGAAGCCAACATAAGAGATCACAAACAATATCCTTCGACGCTGAAAGGCAAATGAGGAAAGGAATAAAATGACAATTTTTCTAAGGTAAACAACATCTCCTCCGTCCTCTTTTTCTTGCCTATAATGTCTATTTACGATAAGTAAAGAATACTACCCTTGTTGACTGTTCATATAAAAGTGTTGAGATGCCATATCATAAGCCCAACCAGTCTCAAGCAAAGACCAGTCTCTAGACAAATTGCAGCTATGTAAACTGCTCGAGACTAAGTCCAGGGAGACTACACATCGATCTGTAATTATAAATTGGCGTGCACAAAAAGGAATAATAATGCAACTATAATCCTACGCATAATAGACATAGAATTGGATGGGGGAAAAAGAAAAACGATGTAGTCTTAAAACAAGTAAAAATGGAAAGAGAACTACTAAACACAATTAAAACAAGACAATGAGACTTTTAAACCATCTCCATTTTCAGAGAAGCTCTTCCCCTGGAACCAACATGGAAAGAGAAAACAGGGAAGACTTAGTAGCCACTTGGAACCGAACAGTAAAGGTCAATTGTGAAGACTAATGTTATTTCAAGATGACTGAAAGATACGGCAACGGATAGAGATGACTGAAAGATACGGCAACGGATAGAGATGACTGAAAGATACGGCAACGGATAGAGATGACTGAAAGATAAGGCAACGGATAGAGATGACTGAAAGATACGGCAACGGATATAGATGACTGAAAGATACGGCAACGGATAGAGATGACTGAAAGATACGGCAACGGATAGAGATGACTGAAATATACGGCAACGGATAGAGATGACTGAAAGATACGGCAACGGATAGAGATGACTGAAAGATACGGCAAGGGATAGAGATGACTGAAAGTACAGCAAAGGATAGAAATGACTGAAAGTACAGCAACGGATAGAGATGACTGAAAGATACGACAAGGTACAGAGATGACTGAAAGTACAGCAAAGGATAGAAATGACTGAAAATAGAGCAAAGGATATAAATGACTGAAAGTACAGCAAAGGATAGAGATGACTGCAAGATACAACAGATAGAGATGACTGAAGAATTCGTACTGCTAACAAGTCATTTTCTTAAGTTGTATTCTTTCTTTTCTCTCTCTCTCTCTCTCTCTCTCTCTCCCTCTCTCTCTCTCTCTCTCTATCTCACACACACTGTTTTCCACATTTATTCTTCCCTTGGGGTGTCCAGGCTAACACAGCGTGTCCGACGTTCATTTCTCAACAAAAAAAAGTCAATGGATTTTAAACTAAGCGCAGATGACTTCTCAACATTAAAAAAAGTAAACAAAAAATCTAGGCACAAATCTCACCTTAGATGAGGTGTAGCAAGAAAGTCAGGTAAATACAAGCCTGCAGTGCCCGCAGGTGGGTCAACAAGTTGGAACCATGGAAACGTGGGCGAACCTTCAAGTTTGGGTTGTCGGAGTACGAGTGTGTTGAGAATAGTGTGTCTATGTGGTTTGCTCTATGCATTATGTGCGGAATAAGTGTATGATTTGAGAACATACGTGTTGGTGTTTGAGTGGATGTGTGGGAATGTTCTTAGACAAGTAAAAATTAAAGATAAAAATAGTACACGCTACATAACTGGCGTATGTTACGTTAGTTTCCAACAGTTTGTGTGTGTATTAACGTTCACATCTGCTTGCATTAATCTCATAATGGCATTTTAGTTGCACACAAACTACTTAATCTAGCATTATTTATAGGTGAAGAAGCCATGATGACACATTCCTATCATAATTAATAACATTGATACATTATAGGAGTGGTTCAAATTTGTGTTCAGGGGGAAATAATTACACACATTTAATCGGTACATTGTGGTCTACTGGTAAAATGTCGGCCTGTGGACAGGAAAGTTACTTGGACTCTGTGGATTCCCAGCCGCTCTACCCTAGTCGGCTGGTCTCTGAGTAAATAAGTAAAGTACCCCCGTCACGCCAAGTGGCGTATAGGGAAATATGGTGTTAGTGACCCTATATTTTACAGACCTTCAGCAGATGATTTTTGGGGTAATGTGGTCGGTATTACGCCCGTGCTGCTTTACTTTCCCACAAAAAAAATCTGGTACCCATTTAAGGCTGGGTGAACCCGGAAGCCGTCGGTTGGGATCGAACCCTACCACTTGTCCTTTGTAGCCCAGTTCACTAACCACTGAGCTATCGCGGCTCCCTGGTCTCTGAGTAGTGAGATGCAATGTCTAGTCTTCTTGAAAAACAGGAAGTTTCGTGTGCACTCGCGCACGTTAAAGAATCCTTAGCAGTTACAAGTTTAAAAAAGTAGACCAAGAATGACCCTGCACGGGCAGGAAATGTTAAGCAAAGTAAACCCATTCTGAAACGGATAAGTCGGGCCTAAAGGCGCAGATATCGTAGCTTTGCCATAAACTAACGACACAACGTAACCTCACTTAATGGGTGGACGCGACGAAGAAAGAAGAGCGAGGATAAAATAATTGGATTGTGTGAATATAAACAAATAGAAGATTTGTATGCAAATGCCAATTATCTTGAGCAAAAAGGTAAGAGAAATAAAATATCAGTACCAAACAGGTTTGTTGTGATTGTCGTGGCCAGCACGACACAAGATCGCCTTACCTGTCCGCAAGTTTCCGTTGTGAAGCCGTGTCGGTGTGAGCTGAGATTTGAACTCAAGACCACATTGTCGCCACAATAAGTTCACCAGCCACAATAAGTTCACCAGCCACAATAAGTTCACCAGCCACAATAAGTTCACCAGCCACAATAAGTTCACCAGCCACAATAAGTTCACCAGCCACAATAAGTTCACTAGCCACAATAAGTTCACAGCCACAATAAGTTCACCAGCCACAATAAGTTCACCAGCCACAATAAGTTCACTAGCCACAATAAGTTCACCAGCCACAATAAGTTCACCAGCCACAATAAGTTCACCAGCCACAATAAGTTCACCAGCCACAATAAGTTCACTAGCCACAATAAGTTCACCAGCCACAATAAGTTCACCAGCCACAATAAGTTCACCAGCCACAATAAGTTCACCAGCCACTTCGCTACCTAAACTCCATTCAGACAAAAGTCTGTTTTGTGAAAATGTCTGTTTTATTTTTTTTTAATCCCACAATTTTATCTTCAAAGTTTGGACCAAGATACACACCAGCAACCGAGCGGTCAGCGACCCATACCTGATTGTGGACGTCAGAATCGACGAACAACAGAGCTGATCAATATCCTACTCCACCTCCCAATGGTGCTCCTGGAAACAGACTAACTAGTCTGGTCAAGACAGTAGGATTCGAAGAATGAAGGCAACCAGGTACCCAAAAAACGCAAATATCACAGTACTACTGAACACAACAACATAATGCATCTCCTGCCAGGACGTTCGTCCCACGAAATAATTCCCTATTATTATTATCGAAAGTATGTATAGGAATTTGTAAATATAGTCAACATGGACTGAAACTAATTAGAGCCGTTATCGAGCACAATTATAACGCTTTATATATATATATATATATATATATATATATATATATATATATATATATATATATATGAGAGAGAGAGAGAGATAGTGAGATAGAGATTTAATTATTTAGAGCTATCAGTTCGATCGACAGAACTTCTTAGACGAAGCATAATTCTTATCATGACATTATCTTAGGTCATTTGACATAAATATTGTGATTTTAAGTACGACTTAGAAAAATGTTGCTTAATTAAAGAAAGAAAGATTATACAGTATTTACAGAATCATTGAATTTATAAAACTATTACAATTTGATTTACATTTGATTTTTAAAGGCCGTTTTCTTGACTTAGTGCTTTTCAAAAAAAATTATTAGCGCTTTAATATTTATTATTATTTATTTATTATTATCTTTGTAACATAACATATGGATGCGAGTCATGGACAATAGGACAACAGACAAGAAAATCACTGGAGTCTGTAGAAATGTGGTTTTACAGAAGAATGTTGAGAATACCATGGACAGCTAAGATGAGTAATGAAGAGGTTCTGAGAGAGGTCAAAGCAAAAAGAGAGCTAATTTACAATATTAGGAAGAAACAATCATCATTTTTTGGTCATGTAATGAGAAGAGAACAACTGGAATATATTGTAACAACTGGAAAAATTGAGGGACGAAGAGATAGAGGGAAGCAAAGAAAAAAAATAACAGACAGCTTAAGAGAATGGCTTGGCAGAAGGTCAACAACAGGAATGATAAATAGCTGCCGAGATCGAAAGTGGTGGAGAAACATGATCACCTACGCCACTAGGCCGGTACTTGATGATGATGATGATCTTTGAAAAGTGTCCCGACAGTAATCACGAACATAACCGGGCCCAACATATTTAACATAAAAGCTTACATTTGGAGACTGTGTTCTTTCAGTGCTACCCTCTCAGTGTTGGGGTGAGTTTTTCAAAAAACATGAAAGAAGTAAAACAACGTACACGTGGTCTCTATAGAGAATTCAACAGATCACTCATGGCATGTTTCGATATATTGACGGCTCATTTCCTTGGAAACAATGCTCGACACTAAGAAAGTTCTTTTTTTGTTTCATTACATTACACTACTAAAATACTACTATACAGGTATTTTAAAGAGTATCTTTTTCTACCTTCTCTTTTTATCTTTGTTTTATTTATTTAAATTCGATGCTACGAGCTCAGCAGTGTGTGCATGTGAGTGAGTGGGTTGGTGAGTGAGTGAGTGGGTTGGTGAGTGAGTGAGTGAGTGGGTGGGTTGGTGAGTAAGTGAGTGAGTGGGTTGGTGAGTGAGTGAGTGGGTTGGTGAGTGAGTGAGTGGGTTGGTGAGTGGGTTGGTGAGTGAGTGAGTGAGTGAGTGAGTGAGTGAGTGAGTGAGTGAGTGAGTGAGTGAGTGAGTGAGTGAGTGAGTGAGTGAGTGAGTGAGTGAGTGAGTGAGTGAGTAAGTGAGTGAGTAAGTGAGTGAGTGAGTGTAATTTTTTTATTGGCTTTGTTTTAAATAAATGCAGCAAGTTGTAAGGAGGTTAGATTTCAAAGCGTTATTTGTAAATGTGAAATCAGTTCTTTTTGTGTTTTAACATATTCATCACTAAATATAATGTATGAGCATATATAGATTTACATGAAATGTTACAGTGTTTAGAAATATTGAATTTAATATTGTACGGTTTGTGTCATCAGAATTTAATTTCTTTTTCAGAATCGATGCTAGACAAGTTGGTGAGATATAAATGCAAATGTATTTAATTTGATCGCATTGTCTGAGATTGCTGAATCACTACGGTGTCAACCATTCCTGTAAGAGTACATATTATTATTTATTCAATATCAGAATTGCAGCATTTTTACTCTGCTGATCGAATCTTTCTTACACTTATCATACTATATATGAACATTGATAAACAGATTATATATTTTTACATTTATTTTCTTCACGTTTTTATTATATTCATCACATATTATGTATTCATCATTCAATTCTTAATGCGTTTATCGTTGATGGATTTAAAGAGCTTAAATACAGTAGCGAACTCACCGCTAGTAGTACATGCTTGTGGCAGTTCATTGTGTGTACACACAAAAAAAAGAAGAAAAATATTATCGTGCCTAAATGAGAAATTACGTAAATTCACATTTTGTCATTAAATCCTGTTGAAATATGCTGTCAGCACTACGCCATGTCTTATTTATCTCCCAGAAACTAGAATCGTTAGTGCTTATTTACAGCTGCTTGGGCCTAGACGCTGATCATTCCCAGATATGAACCCAACACCGTTTCCACTGCTCACCATCCACTGCTCTACCGTAGCCACTATCATGTACGCAGACTATTAGTAGGGAACAGGCAAATAATTGCATTGATGCGATAAAGCTGGTAGTAGGAGCATGTAGTGGGGTGCAACGTACCCTCCTACAAGGTGACAGCTTTACAAAAAAGGAACATAACAAAATGCACACGTTTCGGTCTACATGCGGCTTTCCTCAGAAAACGAGAACAACACAAACGAATGACGAAATAAATATAAACTCTACTACATCTCGGATGAGCGGAGGCAATGTTACCTCCCAGCAGGGAGCTGGAAGTTGTCAGCGACCCACAGCTGATGGCTTGCGCCACGATCGCTGAACCAGAACGATACAGACCTTGCTCGACCTCTCTGTGATGCCTCCAGTAACAGACTAACCTGCCTAGTCTGGCCAAGCGAGTAGGGATCGAAGAGGGAAGACAACCCGGTACTCAAAAATAACATGCTGAAGTCGGATGTGTTGGGCCGAAAGGAGCAAATATCTCAGTTTTACTGCAAACCACAACACAACGTGGAAATGCCCACTAAATGTCCTTTTAAGGGCGGATGATGAACATGGGCATCCCTTTAGTCATCGGGTGAATGCAAACAAGCAGCATCTAGCAGGAGAAGTAAATGAAGGAGAACAGAGGGAAAAGAGATGAAACAAAATAGAGATGTGCTACATATCGGAGGATAACAATAGGTAATATGTAAAAACAAGTAAGTTAAAATGTATATAAAATTAAAGCGAGATTTAACTGAAGCAAGATCCAAACGCACAAACTATCACATAATAAAGGAATCATTTCGTCTTTCGTTTCATTTCGCAATTTAAATACAGAAAGAGTTTATGTCTGGGCATTCTTTACCAAAGCTCTCTACAACACAATCGTTGATATTGATGTGCAAACACCGAAACAACAACAAATGATCCCATCTCTTTTGAACAGGCTGTTATTCATTCTTATTTTTAAAGTTCTCATAAAAATGTTACAGCCATGTATATAAAACGTCGCTTGAAAGACTCCATTTGTTAGATGTGTTATTGTCAAAAGCAGATATATGATAATACACACGCACAAAAACGCATTAGACATATCTCCTCTACATCTTATAGTGCGCATTTACAGCAATCCATTTCTGTTCAGGATTCAAATTTTCAAATTATGTACCTCCTGCCGTTCTAATTCTGGCACAGACGTGTCAGATAAGCGGCGGATGGATTAACAGTCTAGTTAGCGGACACGGAGGAAAGTTGGAATGTAGGGAAATTGGAATATAGGGAAGTTAGAATGAATGAAAGTTCTCTCTTTTAGAGTTAAAAATGTTGAATTTAAAACTACCAAAATTCCTAGCTTTATTGCTAGTCGTTTAGTCTTTGATTCTCTGATACTGCACTCCCTTGCAGTATTCTTATTATTATTAGTGTTCGTCGTTAGGTTGGCGTAGTTGCGTCACGTCGCTAAATTACGGCAGAGACGCCATATTTGTGCCTTTAAGCCCGACAATTCCGTCCTTGGCATGGGCAGATTTTTTTTACCAATTTTTGCACGGGCAGCGGCCATATTTGACTTGCTCTTTTCGACTTTTAAATGCCAAGAGTTCTTTAACATGCGCGAATGCACCCAAGACCTCCAGTTTTTCGCCGTTTTTCGAGAGCGCTAGGCATCGGATCTCACTACCCAGAGAGGGCTAGGCATCGGATCTCACTACCCAGAGAGGGCTAAGGCATCAGATCTTACTACCTAGAGAAGGCTAGGCATCGGATTTCACTACCCAGAGAGGGCTAGGCATCGGATCTTACTACCCACAGAGCGCGGGACATGGATCGCACTACCCAGAGAGAACTAGGCATCGGGTCGCACTACCCAGAGAGAACTAGGCATCGGGTCGCACTACCCAGAGAGACTAGACATCGGATCGTACTACCCAGAGAGGGCTATACATCGAATCGTATTACCCACAGAGACTAGACATCGGATCGTACTACCCAGAGAGACTAGACATCGGATCGTACTACCCAGAGAGACTAGACATCGGATCGTACAACCCAGAGAGACTAGACATCGGATCGTACTACCCAGAGAGGGCTATACATCGAATCGTATTACCCACAGAGACTAGACATCGGATTGTACTACCCAGAGAGACTAGACATCGGATCGTACTACCCAGAGAGACTAGACATCGGATCGTACAACCCAGAGAGACATCGAATCGCACTAGACAGAGACCACGGGAGGGTACCGCCACGAGCAAACCACGGATTCAACGTGAGATGTTCTCACGGCATATGGCGCGATTTGAACCCGGGTCCTTCCTGTCTAGAAGCAGAGATCTTACCACTCAGCCCCATGCGGCATATCAATATGTTACGTGACATATTTTGCTATAAACGTAATAAGCTTAATTCTATGCTCATGTTGTTTCAGACAAGTCACCATTTATGGTATTCTCTAAGTGTAGATATTCTTACTGTGCTCGACAATTCGTTGCCCGCAATACCTAAACCAACATTTCTCAAATTTTACTGAAGTCAACAAATTTTATTTCTAAAATCATATTTTATGAAGGCGCCACCATACTAAGCTTTACAGTAAAATTTGTACTCCTGGGGGGAAAGTAAGAAGCGTAAAATAGATAAATATTTAACAACGTCGCTATGGTGATACCCGCGGAGAGAAAGAATGCACAACCAAATAGATGATCAAGAAATCCATTAACACGGAGTGAGGTCTCGTGTTAGGGCAGATAATGGCTGATATGAGATATGTAGAGCTGCAGCATAGTAGTTGAGCCTTCCTAAAATCATGGGCTGTGGAGATGATGGCTACAACTTTAAATTCGAGTCCGCTTGTTTTCTATTGCTAGGCTCCATTATTGTCGACAAGAATGACACCCAGCTTGTTCAATCCACACACTGAGCAAATCTTTAAAAACATCACAAAGATGCCAGGCCTACAAATTAATGGAAAGATAATCAATAACCTAAGATATGCTGACGATATTGTACTGCTAACAGAAAATCCTAAAGATCTACAACAATTACTTAATGAAATAAACATGACAAGCAAAAATATGGACTAGATATGAATATCAAAAAGACTAAAACAATGATCATAAACACAGAAAATACTCAAAAACCACAAGTGGATATCAAAATGAAGGAATAGACCTGGAGACAGTTCAGAACTACAACTACCTTGGACATACTATAACCAGTGATGGAAAATGTACAACTGAAATAAACAAAAGAATAGGAGTGGCAAAAAGTAATTTTAATGTCATGAAGAACATACTAACATCAAAACAAATAACACCAGGGCTAAAACTAAGAATAGCAAAATGTTATGTCTTCTCAACATTCCTATATGGTGCAGAAACATGGACATTAGATAAGAAAACAGAACAGAGAATTAAAGCCTTTGAAATGTGGATATATAGAAGAATAGGTAGAATTGGATGGAAGAAAAAGAAAACAAACGATGAAGTCTTAAAACAACTAAAAATGAAAAGAGAACTACTAAACACAATTCAAACAAGAGACATGCGATTTTTGCGCCATGTTAAAAGACACAACAGCCTACTAAAAGTAATCCTGGAGGGGAAAAAACAAGGTAAAAGAGGCCGAGGCAGACCAAGACTAACATGGACGAGTAACGTCAAAAGATGGACAAACCAGCCTATGACAACCTGCACTATCAAAGCAAGAGACAGAGCAGAATGGCGCTCCATGGTAGTCAACCTTCGATGCGGAGATGGCACTCGATGATGAGAAATTCTCGATCATTTATTTCTAATGCTCTGTTCCAATGTGGGGATCGTGGTACAGCAGAGGTTGGTGAACTGAAGTCGTGGTACATCAGAGGTTGGTGAACTGAAGTCGTGGTACAGCAGAGGTTGGTGATCTGAAGTCGTGGTACAGCAGAGGTTGGTGAACTGAAGTCGTGGTACAGCAGAGGTTGGTGAACTGAAGTCGTGGTACAGCAGAGGTTGGTTAACTGAAGTCGTGGTGCAGCAGAGGTTGGTGAACTGAAGTCGTGGTACAGCAGAGGTTGGTGAACTGAAGTTGTGGTACAGCAGAGGTTGGTGAACTGAAGTTGTGGTACAGCAGAGGTTCGTCAACTGAAGTCGTGGTACAGCAGAGGTTGGTGAACTGAAGTCGTGGTACAGCAGAGGTTGGTGAACTGAAGTCGTGGTACAGCAGAGGTTGGTGAACTGAAGTCGTGGTACAGCAGAGGTTGGTGAACTGAAGTCGTGGTACAGCAGAGGTTGGTCAACTGAAGTCGTGGTACAGCAGAGGTTGGTCAACTGAAGTTGTGGTACAGCAGAAGTTGGTGAACTGAAGTCGTGGTACAGAAGAGGTTGGTGAACTGAAGTCGTGGTACAGCAGAGGTTGGTCAACTGAAGTTGTGGTACAGCAGAAGTTGGTGAACTGAAGTCGTGGTACAGAAGAGGCTGGTGAACTGAAGTCGTGGTACAGCAGAGGATGGTGGACTGAAATTGTGGTACAGCACAGGTTGATGAACTGATCTACTAAAGAAATAAATGGTAAGTTCGATCCCCGGACCGACCAGTGTCTACCTAAAACTGGTACCAGACATGCAACATTTTCTGTGGGAAAAGAAGATACTAGAGTAGAGCTGACGTCATGTTCACATAACACAAATATATGTCGACGTTAAAAAAAACAGGGGCGTTCACAATTATCTATTTTCTGTACCGCAACACTCAGTGTTTGACTGCATGCTTCCTTCCTTCTTTCTACTCCAGGAAATCTATTTTACGGCAGTCACATTTCAATTACTCTATTTCTAAAAAAAAAAAAAAAAAGTAAAGTACCCCCCCTCACGCCAAGTACAGGGAATATGATGTTAGTGACCATAAATTTATTTCTAATGCTCTGTTCCAATGTGGGGATCGTGGTACAGCAGAGGTTAGTGAACTGAAGTCGTGGTACAGCAGAGGTTGGTGAACTGAAGTCGTGGTACAGCAGAGGTTGGTGAACTGAAGCCGTGGTACAGCAGAGGTTGGTGAACTGAAGTCGTGGTACAGCAGAGGTTGGTGAACTGAAGTCGTGGTACAGCAGAGGTTGGTTAACTGAAGTCGTGGTGCAGCAGAGGTTGGTGAACTGAAGTCGTGGTACAGTAGAGGTTGGTGAACTGAAGTTGTGGTACAGCAGAGGTTGGTGAACTGAAGTTGTGGTACAGCAGAGGTTCGTCAACTGAAGTCGTGGTACAGCAGAGGTTGGTGAACTGAAGTCGTGGTACAGCAGAGGTTGGTGAACTGAAGTCGTGGTACAGCAGAGGTTGGTGAACTGAAGTCGTGGTACAGAAGAGGTTGGTGAACTGAAGTCGTGGTACAGCAGAGGTTGGTCAACTGAAGTTGTGGTACAGCAGAAGTTGGTGAACTGAAGTCGTGGTACAGAAGAGGCTGGTGAACTGAAGTCGTGGTACAGCAGAGGATGGTGGACTGAAATTGTGGTACAGCACAGGTTGATGAACTGATCTACTAAAGAAATAAATGGTAAGTTCGATCCCCGGACCGACCAGTGTCTACCTTAAACTGGTACCAGACATGCAACATTTTCTGTGGGAAAAGAAGATACTAGAGTAGAGCTGACGTCATGTTCACATAACACAAATATATGTCGACGTTAAAAAAAACAGGGGCGTTCACAATTATCTATTTTCTGTACCGCAACACTCAGTGTTTGACTGCATGCTTCCTTCCTTCTTTCTACTCCAGGAAATCTATTTTACGGCAGTCACATTTCAATTACTCTATTTCTAAAAAAAAAAAAAAAAAGTAAAGTACCCCCCCTCACGCCAAGTACAGGGAATATGATGTTAGTGACCATAAATTTTACAGACCTTCGGCACATGGTTTTTGGGGTAATGGGGTGGTCTATTTCTAAGGTCATTCTATTTTCATTACCTATTTCATACTCTGGAAGCCGCGATAACTCAGTTGTTAGTGAACTGGACTACCACGGACAAGGGGTAGGGTTCGATCCCAACCGACGGCTTCCGGGTTCACCCAGCCTTAAATGGGTACCGGATTTTTTTCTGGGAAAGTAAAGCAGCCCGGGCGTAATACTGACCACATTACCCATAATCACGTGCTGAAGGTCTGTAAAATATAGGGTCACTAACACCATATTTCCCTATACGCCACTTGGCGTGACGGGGGTACTTTACTTTACTTATTTCATACTCTACGACTCCTCTTTATTGCACAATTCCTGCCTACATCGTTAGAGTGGCTCAGTGTTATGTTGATAACATTACTCATAAATATAGAGACGATAGGAGTGGAACACAATTAGACACATCGAATCCTGAAATAGAGCAATTGTACCGTCTCCGCTTTCACACTTCTGATGAGAGTTAGGTAAATTCTTCTTCCTCTGCTTCTTCCTTTTATTCTTCCTCTTCGTCTTCTTCCTTTTCTTCTTCCTCTTCGTCTTCTTCTTCCTTTTCTACTTCTTCTTCCTTTTATTCTTCCTCTTCTTCTTCCTTTTCTTCTTCCTCTTCGTCTTCTTCCTTTTCTTCTTCCTCTTCCTTTTCTTCTTCCTTTTCTTCTTCCTCTTCGTCTTCTTCCTTTTCTTCTTCCTCTTCTTCTTCCTTTTCTTCTTCCTCTTCTTCTTCCTTTTCTTCTTCCTCTTCTTCTTCCTTTTCTTCTTCCTCTTCTTCTTCCTTTTCTTCTTCTTCATCCCATTATCATGGGGTCATTAGGACACCATTGACAGACATCATTAACCTTAACCATTGATCTATAGCTACATTCATTCTTTGGGAATCTGATATGTCTGTCCATTCTTTGATATTGTCTGTTATCTGTCTACCGGTCCGTCTCATCCCCCTTCACAGTTCCTAACAGAATGATCTTTACAGACCAAACGATCGAGACACGTGACCAAACAATTTCATGGCGTGCTTCTTTACAATAGCAAAAAGATCATCCGATTGCTTTTGTGAACTTTTTAATTTGTAACGCGATCTGTGTAAGAGAAGCCATAAACCTTACGATAACCTTTCATCTCCACAGCTTGTATTTTCTTAATGTATCTCTGCTGTATGGTTCCATTTGTTGTATTTTCTTAATGTATCTCTGCTGTATGGTTCCATTTTTTGTATTTTCTTATGTATATCTGCTGTATGGTTCCATTTTTTGTATTTTCTTAATGTATCTCTGCTGTATGGTTCCATTTTTTGTATTTTCGTAATGTATCTCTGCTATATGGTTTCCATTTTTGTATTTTCTTATGTATATCTGCTGTATGGTTCCATTTTTATATTTTCTTAGTGCATCTCTGCTGTATGATTCCATTTTTGTATTTTCTTAATGTATCTCTGTTGTATGGTTCCATATTTGTATTTTCGTATGTATCTCTGCTGTATGGTTCCATTTTTGTATTTTCTTAATGTATCTCTGCTGTATGGTTCCATTTTTGTATTTTCGTATGTATCTCTGTTGTATGGTTCCATTTTTGTATTTTCGTATGTATCTCTGCTGTATGGTTCCATTTTTGTATTCTCTTAATGTATCTCTGCTGTATGGTTCCATTTTTGTATTTTCGTATGTATCTCTGCTGTATGGTTCCATTTTTTGTATTTTTTAAATGTATCTCAACATACAGCGGCCATACGAACTGGAAACCAATTGGGAATGTTTCAAGAAATAAAATAGGGTGTTAGACAAGGTTGTGTGCTGTCACCAGATTGGTTTAATATTTATAGTGAGATTATTTTAAGATCCATAAGGGGCATGCCTGGAATAACAATTGGATGTTATAATACAAATAAGCTAAGGTATGCTGATGATACAGTCTTAATCGCTAAGAGTGAAAATGAGTTACAAGAAATATTAGACATTATTGTGAAAGAAAGCAAAAATAAAAGACTCAGCATTAATAGCAAAAATACAAAAGTAATGGTAACAACAAAGAAAGAAACATCACCTCAGTGCAGATAAAAACAAGTGGAACAATATTAAAACAGGTAAATGAATTTAAATATTTGAGAACTTTGTTAACCTCAAACGGAAGATGTACAAAGGATGTGAGATGCAGAATGGCTCAGGCAAAAGCAGCTTTCCAGAAAATGAGGAAGATACTATGCAATCAATTTGTGACATTAGAAACAAGAAAAAGAGTTCATAAATGTTATGTTGAGCCAGTCTTAACATATGGATGCGAGTCATGGACAATAGGACAACAGACAAGAAAGTCACTGGAGTCTGTAGAAATGTGGTTGTACAGAAGAATGTTGAGAATACCATGGACAGCTAAGAAGAGTAATGAAAATGTTCTGAAAGAGGTCAAGGCAAAAAGAGAGCTAATTTCCAATATTAGGAAGAAACAATCATCATTTTTGGCCATTAATGAGAAGAGAACAACTGGAGTATATTGTAACAACTGGGAAAATTAATGGACGAAGAGATAGAGGGAAGCAAAGAGACAAAGATACCAGACAGCTTCAAAGAATTGCTTGGCAGAAGGTCAACAACAGAAATGATAAATAACTGACGAGATCGAAAGTTGTGGAGAGACATGATCACCAACGCCAGTAGGCCCGGTACTTGATGATGATGATGATATGTATCTGTGCTGTAAGGTTCCATTTTTCGCAGCGCATAGAAAAACAAGGGCAAGTAACCGCCTCATTAAATACAGACTGACCAAAACAGAAATTTTTGAAACGCTCTAATTTGTGTTAAACCTATAAATTAAATTTTTAACGCTCTAATTTGTGTTTAACCTATAAATTAAGTTTTTAACGCTCTAATTTGTGTTAAACCTATAAATAAAATTTTTAACGCTCTAATTTGTGTTAAACCTATAAATTACATTTTAACGCTCTAATTTGTGTTAAAACTATAAATTAAATTTTAAACATCTCTAATTTGCGCTAAACCTATAAATTAAATTTAAAACGCTCTAACTTATCTTATACCTATAAATTAAATTTAAAATGCCATAATTTGCATAATACGTATTTCGTCCTTGCTACGTGTACTTGTCAGTTGCGTTCCTGGGTTCGGGTCTATTTGCCAACTTTTCACTTGCCAATTCGCTTTGATGTCTTGCCACAAATAGATCATGGATAAATAGACATGTAGCGATTGCTGGCAGGTAGACTAGGTAAGCCAAGAAACAGACAATAGGACAATGCTTACTTCATGTTTGCTCCGCTACCATCAGATATATCCCAGAATTGTTGAGGTAACGTTGTGCTCTAGTCAGGGTATGATACATGTATAGAAGTCTTGCCAAAAGTAGCAACTGTTTAGCTGCTTAGCTGGGAGTGTGCTGAAATGCAGGTCTCTCATTGCAAGGTGTTGTCGACTAGTACTGGTTCGATCCTAGTTCGGGTTGTCCATTTTGTGTGTGTGTGTGTGCTCTTTTCTGTTGTTTGTTTTTGTGGAGTTTTCTGGGTGTTGTAAACATACCATTGACTCTCACTTCGGAAGTTCCCATTCATTTATTTATTATTGTTGTCTTAACTGTTTGTTGTTTAATTAATTCTGAACTTTGACAATTGGTCTGATTTTTTTATTGCTGTTAGATGATTTTGAGCGATCTGGGATCAACAACAGAGCTACCCTGGGCGATCTGGGATCAACAACAGAGCTACCCTGTGCGATCTGAGATCAACAACAGAGCTACCCTGGGCGATCTGGGATCAACAACAGAGCTACCCTGGGCGATCTGGGATCAACAACAGAGCTACCCTGGGCGATCTGGGATCAACAACAGAGCTGCCCTGTGCGATCTGAGATCAACAACAGAGCTGCCCTGGGCGATCTGGGATCAACAATAGAGCTACCCTGGGCGATCTGGGATCAACAATAGAGCTACCCTGAGCGATCTGTGATCAACAATAGAGCTACCCTGTGCGATCTGAGATCAACAATAGAGCTACCCTGTGCGATCTGAGATCAACAATAGAGCTACCCTGTGCGATCTGTGATCAACAATAGAGCTACCCTGTGCGATCTGAGATCAACAATAGAGCTACCCTGTGCGATCTGGGATCAACAATAGAGCTACCCTGTGCGATCTGAGATCAACAATAGAGCTACCCTGAGCGATCTGTGATCAACAATAGAGCTACCCTGAGCGATCTGGGATCAACAATAGAGCTACCCTGAGCGATCTGTGATCAACAATAGAGCTACCCTGGGCGATCTGGGATCAACAATAGAGCTACCCTGGGCGATCTGGGATCAACAATAGAGCTACCCTGGGCGATCTGGGATCAACAATAGAGCTACCCTGGGCGATCTGGGATCAACAATAGAGCTACCCTGGGCGATCTGTGATCAACAATAGAGCTACCCTGGGCGATCTGTGATCAACAATAGAGCTACCCTGGGCGATCTGGGATCAACAATAGAGCTACCCTGAGCGATCTGTGATCAACAATAGAGCTACCCTGGGCGATCTGGGATCAACAATAGAGCTACCCTGAGCGATCTGGGATCAACAATAAAGCTACCCTGGGCGATCTGTGATCAACAATAGAGCTACCCTGAGCGATCTGGGATCAACAATAAAGCTACCCTGGGCGATCTGTGATCAACAATAGAGCTACCCTGAGCGATCTGGGATCAACAATAGAGCTACCCTGAGCGATCTGGGATCAACAATAGAGCTACCCTGAGCGATCTGGGATCAACAATAGAGCTACCCTGAGCGATCTGTGATCAACAATAGAGCTATTTGGAGTTCTGCTCAATTTATGCTATTTATTTATAATAATGAGGTTTACTTTTTATTAAAAAACAAGAGACCGGTTTTTATCAAATCACTGAAAGTTTGTAAAACTGATTGTTCACATGTACAGTTTTTGTTACTTTCGACGTTTCAAGTTTGTCCATTCTTTCATGGTTTCATATGCCAGCTCTAAATCGGAATCAGCCACTTTGTTCTTCCATTTTGGGTCGTTCAATATAGATCTAGGCTCTACCGTTGATCACAAAGTTTTCTACTGAGCCAAGAGTGTATCACAAGGTTTTCTAAACCAAGAGTGTGTCACAGGGTTTTCTACTGAACCAAGAGTGTGTCACAGGGTTTTCTACTGAGCCAAGAGTGTATCAAAGGGTTTTCTACTGAGCCAAGAGTGTGTCACAGGGTTTTCTACTGAGCCAAGAGTGTATCACAGGATTTTCTACTGAGCCAAGAGTGTATCACAGGGTTTTCTACTGAGCCAAGAGTGTATCACAGGGTTTTCTACTGAGCCAAGAGTGTATCACAGGATTTTCTACTGAGCCAAGAGTGTATCACAGGGTTTTCTACTGAGCCAAGAGTGTATCACAGGGTTTTCTACTGAGCCAAGAGTCTATCACAAGGTTTTCTACTGAGCCAAGATTGTATCACAGGGTTTTCTACTGAGCCAAGAGTGTATCACAATGAGCAGCAATAGCTCTGTAGTTAGTGAACTGGACTACAAAGGACAAGGGGTAGGGTTCGATCCCAACCGACGGCTTCCGGTTCACCCAGCCTTAAATGGGTACCGGATTTTTTTCTGAGAAAGTAAAGCAGCGCGGGCGTAATGCCGACCACATTACCCCAAAAAACATGTGCTGAAGGTCTGTAAAATATAGGGTCACTAACACCATATTTTCCTATACGCCACTTGGCGTGACGGGGGTACTTTACTTACTTTACAAGAGTGTATCACAGGGTTTTCTACTGAGCCAAGAGTGTATCACAGGGTTTTCTACTGAGCCAAGAGTGCATCACAGGGTTTTCTACTGAGCCAAGAGTGTATCACAGGGTTTTCTACTGAGCCAAGAGTGTATCACAGGGTTTTCTACTGAGCCAAGAGTGTATCTCAGGGTTTTCTACTGAACCAAGAGTGTATCACATGGTTTTCTACTGAGCCAAGAGTGTATCACATGGTTTTCTACTGAGCCAAGAGTGTATCACAGGGTTTCCCACTGAACCTAGAGTGTATCACATGGTTTTCTACTGAACCAAGAGTGTATCACAGGGTTTTCTACTGAGCCAAGAGTGTATCACAGGGTTTTCTACTGAGCCAAGAGTGTATCTCAGGGTTTTCTACTGAACCAAGAGTGTATCACATGGTTTTCTACTGAGCCAAGAGTGTATCACATGGTTTTCTACTGAGCCAAGAGTGTATCACAGGGTTTCCCACTGAACCTAGAGTGTATCACATGGTTTTCTACTGAACCAAGAGTGTATCACAGGGTTTTCTATTGAACCAAGAGTGTATCACATGGTTTTCTATTGAACCAAGAGTGCATCACATGGTTTTCTACTGAGACAAGAGTGTATCACAGGGTTTTCTACTGAACCAAGAGTGTAAACTGTAATCTATAAGGACCAAAAAATGAAAAAAATCCAGTTTGGGTGAACTTGACACGACCTCACAGAGACTTTAATCCTCTCACTATTTTTATTTACATCAACTTCTTATTTCCTTCCTCATTTGCCTTTCAGCGTCGAGTGGAGATATAATTTGCGTTCTTTTGCTCTTCTGTTCGCCTCTGCTGCTGTTATGTTTCCTAGTGTTTCTAATATTCCGTCAATCCATCTTTTTCGTGGTCAAACTTTGGGTCTGGTGTTCTTGCAACGTTTATTGAAGGCTCGTTGTGTTGTGTTTTGATCTTTCTGCCTTATCTTTAGGCCAATTCATTTTATCTGTTGTTTCTTTATATAATCTATAGCGGGGGTTATTCCTAGCTTTTTTTCTCCTCAGTTGTTCATTTCTGATCTTATCTCTAGGGCTATTTCATGTCATTCGTCTAACACATTTCACCTCAGTAAAGGTTAGTTTTCTTATTGTTCTTGCATCTAGGGTCCGGGACTGGCATTGGTAGAATAACGTTGGGATGAAGATTATATTGTAAAGTGCCTGTTTCGTTCTAAGAGTTATTTCTATGTTGGACAATAGTGGTGATAGCTGTCAGATGATTTGACAAGTTTTGCTGTATCTTGAGTCTATCTCTGCTGTTGGGGAATTGTCGTTGTCACTAGACTTCCTAGGAATTTCAATTCCTCTACTTGTTTTAGTTGTCTGCCGTCTATAGTTATGTTGATGTTCTGTTTCTCTTTTGCGATATTCATGACTTTACAACTCTACGTAAATATTCGTTCTCTCTCTCTCTCTCTCTATATATATATATATATATATATATATATATATATTGTTTGTCCGGAAAAAAAGCAACATCATCCATCTATCTTCCCTCCCCCTCTTTTCTTTATCCAGCGAATCTTAAAGCTGAAACTTTCCTTCGTTGAACTTGACCTTGAGTCAACATCAGCAGACGTGTGTACAAGCTAAGCCTGGACAAGTTAAATATGACCTTTGACCCTGTTCTTGTACCTGGCAAGGTCTATATTCAGCATCTTCAGCTTATTGGTTGAGGGAGTGTCTGTAGCGGGGAGGAAAGGTTAAGTTGTGCCTATTTGTACGGGTGAAATGTGTGGGTAGCTTTCTTTGTGCCTAATGTGATAAGAGTGGTTGGTTAAAGATGTGTCTATGTGAATGTGATAAGAGTGGTTGGTTAAAGTTGTGTCTATGTGAATGTGATAAGAGTGGTTGGTTAAAGTTGTGTCTATGTGAATGTGATAAGAGTGGTTGGTTAAAGTTGTGCCTATGTGATAAGAGTGGTTGGTTAAAGTTGTGCCTATGTGAATGTGATAAGAGTGGTTGGTTAAAGTTGTGTCTATGTGAATGTGATAAGAGTGGTTGGTTAAAGTTGTGCCTATGTGATAAGAGTGGTTGGTTAAAGTTGTGCCTATGTGAATGTGATAAGAGTGGTTGGTTAAAGTTGTGTCTATGTGATAAGAGTGGTTGGTTAAAGTTGTGCCTATGTGAATGTGATAAGATTTGGTGGTTGGTTAAAGTTGTGTCTATGTGAATGATATAAGAGTGGTTGGTTAAAATTGTGCCTATGTGAATGTGATAAGAGTGGTTGGTTAAAGTTGTGCCTATGTGAATGTGATAAGAGTTGTTGGTTAAAGTTGTGTCTATGTGAATGTGATAAGAGTGGTTGGTTAAAGTTGTGTCTATGTGAATGTGATAAGAGTTGTTGGTTAAAGTTGTGTCTATGTGAATGTGATAAGAGTGGTTGGTTAAAGCTGTACTGATGTGAATGTGATAAGATTTGGTGGTTAAAGTTGTGCTTATGTGAATGTGATAAGATTTGGTGGTTAAAGTTGTGCCTATGAGAATGTGATAAGATTTGGTGGTTAAAGTTGTGCTTATGTGTGAATATGATAAGATTTGGTGGTTAAAGTTGTGCTTATGTGAATGTGATAAGATTTGGTGGTTAAAGTTGTGCTTATATGATATGAGCGGATGGTTAAAGTTGTGCCAATGTTGTTCGTTTTGCGTTCGCCAACTTTATTTATATTTTTAACGAAGTCCCGAAGGACAGACTTTTGCGAGAATATCCTTTTTTCCTATTCTTCACACTGGTTACCATTTGCTCAGGTGTCCCCCACCATACAGGCAGATATTCTTCTACTTCAGACTTAATCTCATAATTTGATCACCGAGAGTTTTAACGGTTTTGGTAGATGTTGCCTCACCAATTTAACCCTCTCAGCGACCTTTCTTAGCCTACTCGTTAAGATTTCCAACTGCCAAGGGTTTTTTTTAACGTGCGCGAGTGCACACTGGACCTCATGTTTATTGCCGTTATCCGAAAGGGCTAGACATCGGTTCTCTATAACCGCAACATTGGGACAGAGTAACGTCGTAAAGAAACCCCGGATATTATATATTTTTATTTCAAAATCACCACCTCTTCTAGTGGGCTTAGAACCCGGATCATTCCTGGCCTGAAGCTGACGTTCTACATCTAGACTAACAAGCGCCCCGCCCCCCGTTAACGTATGTGTATGTATGTGTATGGATAATCGGTAATTAAAGTTGTATTTGTATTTAAAAAAAAAAAAGTAAAGTACCCCGTCACGCCAAGTCGCGTATAGGGAATATGGTGTTAGTGACCATATATTTTACAGACCTTCAGCACATGATTTTTGGGGGTAATGTGATCGGTATTACGCCCGTACCGCTTTACTTTCCCAGAAAAAAAAATACGGTACCCATTAAAGGTGGGGTGAACCCAGAAGCCGTCGATTGTGATCGAACCCTACCTCTTGTCCTTTGTAGTTCAGTTCACTAACCACTGAGCTATCGCGGCTCCTTGTATTGTATATGTGTGCCTTGTATTAAAAGTCTGTAGCTGATGCTGTATTTACATGTATATAATGACAGTTGCTAGGGGCACGCGTGCTATAAGCTTGGAAAGTAAAACATAGAGACCGTATAGTCCCAAGAGGCGATTCCCCTTCTACAAATATTGATTTCTATGGTCGGACTGCAGCGAAACACGGTTCTCGCTCACGTTATTCATGTTTTATCGGGTGTTTGCGGAGTAAACGACAAAGACAATTAATCAGACAAGAAAAAACCCACGAAAGAAATACAAGATGTGTAACCCATGCGCAATATCCGGTTCTCTTCTGGAATGTTTTTGTCGCTTCTGAAAGGTTCAAGTTAACGCTTCGTCATTCTTGCTTCTCTCGTTGATTAATAATGTCTCTGTAACGGGGGAAAAGGGGGGGGGAAGAGATAAGGGAGAGGGGGTCTAGAGGTAAGATCGCCTTAGGGCGAGAAGGTCTAGAGGTAAGACGCCGCTCTTTGTGAGAAGGTCTAGAGGTAAGACGCCGCTCTTTGTGAGAAGGTCTAGAGGTAAGACGCCGCTCTTGGTGAGAAGGTCTAGAGGTAAGACGTCGCTCTTTGTGAGAAGGTCTAGAGGTAAGACGCCGCTCTTTGTGAGAAGGTCTAGAGGTAAGACGTCGCTCTTTGTGAGAAGGTCTAGAGGTAAGACGCCGCTCTTTGTGAGAAGGTCTAGAGGTAAGACGCCGCTCTTGGTGAGAAGGTCTAGAGGTAAGACGCCGCTCTTTGTGAGAAGGTCTAGAGGTAAGACGCCGCTCTTTGTGAGAAGGTCTAGAGGTAAGACGTCGCTCTTTGTGAGAAGGTCTAGAGGTAAGACGTCGCTCTTTGTGAGAAGGTCTAGAGGTAAGACGCCGCTCTTTGTGAGAAGGTCTATAGGTAAGACGTCGCTCTTTGTGAGAAGGTCTATAGGTAAGACGCCGCTCTTTGTGAGAAGGTCTATAGGTAAGACGCCGCTCTTGGTGAAAAGGTCTATAGGTAAGACGCCTCTCTTTGTGAGAAGGTCTAGAGGTAAGACGCCGCTCTATGTGAGAAGGTCTAGAGGTAAGACGGCGCTTCTGGACGGTAAGGTCTAGAGGTAAGACGTCGCTCTTGGTAAAAAGGTCTAGAGGTAAGACGTCGCTTCAGGACGGTAAGACTAGAGGTAAGACGTCGCTCGTGGTGAGGTCTAGTGGTAAGACGTCGCTTTAGGACGGGAGGGTCTAGAGGTAAGACGTCGCTTCAGGACGGGAAGGTCTAGAGGTAAGACGTCGCTTCAGGACGGGAAGGTCTAGAAGTAAGACGTCGCTTCAGGACGAGAAGGTCTAGAGGTAAGATCGCCTTAGGGCGAGAAGGTCTAGAGGTAAGATTGCCTTAGGGCGAGAAGGTCTAGAGGTAAGATCGCCTTAGGGCGAGAAGGTCTAGAGGTAAGATCGCCTTAGAGCGAGAAGGTCTAGAGGTAAGATCGCCTTAGGGCGAGAAGGTCTAGAGGTAAGATCGCCTTAGGGCGAGAAGGTCTAGAGATAAGATCGCCTTAGGGCGAGAAGGTCTAGAGGTAAGATCGCCTTAGGGCGAGAAGGTCTAGATGTAAGATCGCCTTAGGGCGAGAAGATCTAGAGGTAAGATTGCCTTAGGGCGAGAAGGTCTAGAGGTAAGATCGCCTTAGGGCGAGAAGGTCTAGAGGTAAGATCGCCTTAGAGGCGAGAAAGTCTAGAGGTAAAGACGTCACCTCAGGACTGGAAGGTCTCGGGTTCGAAACCTGCCACAGCGTTGAGAATGTTTCACTTCGAATACGTGGTTTCCTTACCCTCCCCTGATCCCCGGAGAGATTCGATCTCCAGCTCTCTCGGGTAACGGCGAAAAACTCGCTACAGCCCAGGGACAGTTCAGCAAATCTACCCATGCCGAAGACGGGTGCATTGGTCCTAAAGGCGGATGTCACGGCTCTGTCGTAAACTAGGGACATACCACATCACGTAGCGGGTGTACGATATGAAGAAATGTATGTAATCTGAGTAATAAAGAGAATAAAGTAGTTACACAATATGATTTCAGACAAATGTGATACCCATATTTATTTGACCATAGGCAATTTTATGGATGGACTTCCGGTCAATATGGCGGATAGGCGGCAGGAAATATTGAGGGCCAGTCTGAAAAGTGTTCCTTATTTCAGTTTCCTCACATTCCAAGTCCGGCTTGACGGCGTAGCTACTGAGTTTAGTGCTCTGTGTTTTTCATCTGAAATTTTTTTTTTATATTTCAATTGCTTACGATGGTTAATGATATCGTATGACGAATGTCCGTTCAGCTGGGTTTACTATCGGTGCCGCCTGGCTTTATGTCTTTTGGGTTGTGTTGTAGCTGCTATGATGGGGACTGCAGCTACATTTCTTTGTTTGGATCCTTCAAAAAGATTAATTGTAATTCTAATGATACCACTGGCACGGGCGGTTCAGCAATTATAAATGATAATTTGTTTGCAGTGATACGGGACCTTCAACTAACCATATACACATTAATGGACGATGTAGCCAGCCACCAGGTCTGACCGCCCTATTTACTCAGATACATTTTTGGTCACAATTGTAAAAGTTGGATGAACCCTGAAAAAAAACAGCACATTTGAAATGGAACCTTGGCCTATTTGAACACGTGCAGTAACCCCCTCGCTGCCGCGGATTCAGTGTTCATGCAGGCATGCGTAATTTATTAACATCAATTTCCCATAACTTTTGTGCCACCACTGTGTAACGATTGTGTCATATTTGTGTAACACACACGCCTCTCTTCCGTGCCTTTGTATCACACCTGTTCAACGTTTGCGTCACTCCCACGTAGAGCACTGTTGTGTACAGCGTGTGTCACTTCTGTGTAGTCAACGTGTTGCTTTTGTGTGACATTAACGTCTCCATGCACAGATCTCCTGAAACATTTCCGGGGTTTTGTGAGACAGAATTATCGCAAATTTAGAAGAAAAAAAACATCTAATAAACCATGCCACTCGTCCTCGCATCATTGATTTATCTTCTCCCATGATGATATTACATGATGATTACTGATAAACGAAGAATTCACGTACATTGAAATCTAGAGAAAGATGGGGAATGAAATGTTCCCGAAGTTAATGCTAACTTTTGTATTTTTTTTAATGTTTAAATACTTCGAGAATAAGCCTGGTAATGTTGTCTTGAAGCCTGGTAATGTTGTATTGAGGCCTGGTAATGTTGTATTGAAGCCTGGTAATGTTGTATTGAAGCCTGGTAATGTTGTATTGAGGCCTGGTAATGTTGTATTGAAGCCTGGTAATGGTGTCTTGAAGCCTGGTAATGTATTGAAGCCTGGTAATGTTGTATTGAAGCCTGGTAATGTTGTTTTGAAGCCTGGTAATGTTATATTGAAGCCTGGTAA